>PVKB01002092.1:0-30570 GCA_004027205.1 Ctenodactylus gundi
AAAAAAAACAGAAAAAGTTATAAGCAGTCTAGGACAGAGGTAAAAAGTAGGTAGACCATTGTGATACTAAGTATGGACAGAAATTATGCTAACTGCCTTTGTATTATACAACAAAGAAAAAACTACAAATACATCCCTCCTTTCTAGTGGATACTTATTTTGATTTGTAATCGCTATCGTCACTGTGTAAGGGTGAGTACTTTATAGGGAGGTAATGATGGGGTTTCTGTTTCATTAATAGCTTTATAAAGTGGTTTTTGAGCTTAGGCCACCTTGGCCCTTTCCATTTGCTTTTCCTCTGTGATCCAGCCACTGCTGTAATAATGTTGGACTGTTGTCCCAGGTGTCCCCAGTAATGCAGAAGACCATTAAGCATGGTTGGGGTCAGGTGTGCTGCCTTCTGTATGACTTTAGCATTTCCTCAAAACCTGTAGCCATTTGAACCCTGGAAAAACAAAATTCAGCTTGAGTCCAGCCATTTTTAATCGTATCTTTAACCAAATAAAGCTGAACCCAAATTACCATCTTTCCTTACTAGGAGCACCAAAAAAAAAAAAAAAAAAAAAAAAAAAAAAAAGTCCCCTCATCCAGGTGTCAGAATCTCTTGAAATGTCTTCTTAAAGAAATAAGGTGGTTTTTAGGTTCACTCACTAACTCGGATTGGTCGTCTCTTTTCTTTTTTGAAGGAACATTGAAGAATCTGCTACGGGGAATTGTTTGTGTTGCAACTTCAATTTTGGTAAATACTGAAGAAAGCTTTGGCACAGCTTCCTACCTAATCCATTTCTGTTTCCCTAAAAGCAAATGAAGCTCTCTAATAACCCTATTAACTGAGGAGTAGAACAGTCCCATTTTGTTACTTTTGAAAAAAATGGAACCATAATTTTTCACTAATATTTGGAGACATAAGGAACCATCATATACATTTTTAAAAACACTATCTTTATAAAAATGCTACTCAAGAATGCAGTGCACCACTTTCTGGGTTTTATTGTTTTTTAAGCTTAGAATGTGAAAGGGGGATCTGAATAAGTAGAAACCAATTGCATATTTGTTTTGTGTGGTTTTTTGTCTTTGGTTCCTAACCCAGATCCCCTTGGAAAAGCAAAAGTAGAATGATATAAGTCTAGCTGACCGTTCACTGGGTTGCTAATTGGCACATTATAAAAATATTTTAAACACTGAATGATTTTATTTGCACATTGTTCATATATGAAAATTTTTTCTTGGGGTTTCTTAAACCTCAGATTCAGCTAGTATAAAAGGTGTGAGCACAGTATGTGAATGTTTAAATTCAAAAATATTCTAGTAAGACACATTATTAATCTCCCTCCAGATACTTTTGCTTAATTTGAATGCACTTGTGCTACACTCTGGCAACTCTGAAGCAGTTCTAGAAGTCCTCCTTTGTGTCTTTAGGTGGTATCATCAAAAAGGTGACTATTGCTACTAAATGTATCCAGCAGAAAGGCAGGCTCATAAAAGCAGTATATTGCAGCCTGGAGGAATAGCTCAGAAGTTAAAGTGCTTGCCTAGCAAATGCTAAATACCTGAGTTCAGTTCCCAAGCACCAAGTAAAAGCTGGGCGTGGTGGTGCCTGCCGGTAATCCCAGCACTCCCCTGAGGCAGGCAGATTGTCCCCAGCCCAAGGCCAGCCAGGACCAGCAAGACCCTGTCTCAAAAAAAAAAAAAAAAGAATATAGATATAGATACATTTTGAATCAAAGCAGGCATGACATTGCAACTAAACACTCAATAAAAAAGGACTTAGGGAACTGTTTCAGTGAGGGGGTGAGACGTCAAGAGGAGTGTGAGGGGGGGGGTTATTAATGACAATATAACTTAGTGTAAAAAAAAATCTTCAAACAGTTGTATCTCCGCCATACCTCGTGAGTCTTCTGATGTGACTGCCATTACGCAAATGTGGAAACCAAGGCTATATTTTTCCCAAAGTAAAAGGTTTTTTTTGTCCTTTCAGTGGGTTACCCCCATCATCCTAGGAAGTTTATATTCTACTGATTGGTTACAAAACCTGAGTCTAGGGGCTGTAATCAAGCCCAGCAAATAAGAATCTGTACACAAACACAGACACATTACGCATTTAAGGCCCTAGCACTTGTACATCTATTAATAATACCTGAAAATTATAATGATGGCTCTTCTGTATTTCCGGAGCATCAATCTTTGTTTTTAATGCTAACCAAGTACAAAATGAAAAGGCTTTATAAACATTTAGACTTATTTAATTTTACAAACTGGAATGGAAGCCTTTCACTAAGGCTTGTTAATACAAGTCTACTTCCAGTATTGGAGATCTCTGGGTATTGACATCAAAGTGTAAGGGAGACCTCCTATGGCCTGTGGATAAAGAGCTTATTAATTTTTTCTCTTTAATGTAGAATTAAAATCCTATAAAAATTACTTTCAGAAACAGATCAGTTAAATGTGGCCTTTACTAACACCTCAACTCCAGGTGTGGTTGTAATGCACTATCATTGGATTGACCATTGCCCGTGACATTCACACAGTAAGCACGGTATGTGGATAGGTAGGTACATAGGTAGGTCGGCAGGTAGATAGATAACAGAGACGCACACAGGCTCTAGCAGTCACAGTGCTTGCTTGGCGTGCCCAATCCCCTAGATTCAATGCTTTAACACCACATTTAAAAAAAAAAAAAATAGCTGAATGTGCTGGGCCACACTTGTAATCTCAGCTTTTAAGAGGCTAATCAGGATTGGCTTTGAGGCCCTCCTGGGCTCATTAGTTCAGGACCAGCCTGGACTACAGAGGAAGACCCTGTCTTTAAATAAATCAATCAATCACACAGCAGTCATTAAACAAATTTCCTAACTCTCATCTCTGTACGTAGAATAGCTCAGAAATAATTAGGAATTCCCAAAGAACCTGAGTCTAAAATACTACCAAAATTAACAAGTAGTATTAAAGGTTTATCTTTTCTAGATGGGCGGATAAATATAGACAATTTTGTGTTTCTTACCAAGCCAGTTGTGGACATGCCTGTAATTCCAGATATACAACAGGCTGAAGCAAGGAGATGGAAAAAATTTGGTTTTTTTTTTTTTGTTTGTTTGTTTGTTTTGTTTTGTTTTCTTTTCTTTTCTTTTCTTTTCTTTTTTTGAGACAGAATCTGTAGCCCTGGCTGGTCCCGAACTCACTGGTGTAGCCCAAGCTGGCCCTAGACTCAGGGCAATCCCCCTGCCTCAGTGAGTGCTGGGATTACAGATGTCACCCCCACGCCCACCTTTATGTGGTGCTGGGGAACTGAACTTCGGTGTCTTGAGCTTGCAAGGCAAGCACATTAAATGCTGTGCCATTCTTTGAGCCCTTTGGGCTTGTTTTTTGTATTTGAGGCAGGGTCTCACTTTAGTCCAGGCTGGTTCTGAACTCACTAGGTAGCCCAGGCTAGCTTTGAACTCACAGCAATCCTCCTGCCTCAGCCTCCAGAGTGCTGTGATTACATGTGTGCACCACCGTGCCCAATGGGGATAGAGTTTAGAGGCAATATGTTGGCCTAGCATGCATGAAAAGCCAGATAAAATCACAAATAATAGTCTTCATAATTAAGAGTGAAAACATAACTTTCAGTGAATTTACCAAAAGCTAATGATGAGAATATTTAGTAATCCACATAGATAACAGAATGACACCCAAATTCATATACCTGAAAATTACATGAAAACTCAGGGAACCAAGACAACAAACTGGGCAGCTCTTTATAAGTACATATATATGAGATGGGAAGGAAACAGTTACAATTCTACTAGACTGTCTGTTTCGCCTGTAAAGAGCAGTTTTTAAAAGCTGAGACGATTTGCCTGAATATCACTTTCATGCCTCGAGCTACTTAGCAGTCTCTCAGCTTCCTTGGTTGCCCACCCTTCCAACATTACTGAGTTTTATACAGCGGTCTACCTTTCAGAAAAAGCCTTGGTTGGTCCACAAAATATGTATTTTACCAAGTGAAATGTCATTTGCAAGGTGATACACACAATCCCACATCACTCATATCTCAGCCACAACAAATAAGAGTACTGATTACACGTGAAAGATTTTTTTTCTGTATTTAATGCAGTGGGTGTGTAGTCAAGATTTCCATTTGAAATAAACATCTGAAACAACACCATGAAGCAAAGGAAGTAGCCATGGGATCATGGTTAGTATCCACTAGATCCTCTGAGGCTGCAGAAGATCAGGCTGCGAGACTTCTGATAGCAGTTGTCAGCGCAGAACTGAAATCTCGCACAAGATACAATCGAAGGTTGTTACCAACAAATTACCTCACCAATAAATTTTCTGTGGTAACATTGACTTCCTGAAGCAATATGTTTTAGCAGTGAACAGTGACAGTATGCAGATGTAAGCATGTCCTTTTAAACGTGGCGCACTAGAGAGCACATGGAGGTCGGAGCCTTTCTGTAGAAAGGGAATTCATTGACATTCTTTCAAGCATAGTATATAAACAGATCAAAATAGTTCTATTATAAGAAATAGTATTTAACAACATATCTCCAAAATAAAAATACTTTAAAAATCAGCTTTGATGAGATTAAATTTAAGGAATCTTCCTTTAGAGTGAAATATCTATCTATCTATCTATATATATATATATAGATAGATAGATAGATAGATAGATAGATAGATAGATATTTCTTGCTTTCTGCTTTTCTACATTGTCCAGTATTAACCCTTATCTTCACCCCAACACAGTCTGTTTAATAAAGTAGTGCAAAAACATTGTCTGAAGCAGTTTCAACCAAGTTTAATCCCCTGCCGAGTCAGGGAACTAAGACACTCAGCAGGTAAGCTTTCTTCAGAGGTATGTTCCGTTCCTTGGTATACCAGGGACTTAGGTACAAAAGCTACAGTAAGACTCTTGGGAATGCGATTTTTAAGTATAGATTCGATGGTACATAGTGAAACATTTTTAAAGGCAATCCCCCCATAAACAGTTTATTTTACAAAACAGGTTTTCATGCATTCGTGTTACCAAGAATTTTTCTTCATAAATGAATGTAATGAAACACTGGCATGTCACTTAGCACGCTGCATTCTCCTCTACGTAAAATGCACACTAATAACAAAAATCATGGGATGCATTAAAGCACTTGGAGTAACCTGATGAGAAAGAAGATGTATCTTCCTGTGAGAACACTCGAATAGTAAATATTTTTAGGTGCACAAAGGTACAATTTGACAACAGACGCAATATATATTTATTTTGCTAGTATTTTTGGTTACTGAATTGCATTACTAATCTGCTAACTCAGTATAAATTAAAGTAGTAGATATAAAAATTCAGATAGGTAATCATTTACAAATCTGGCAGTATTTACGTTATGTAGTCCTGGAAAGATTTGAAGGTTTTCAGTGGAATGATAGAAGGTTTGATTAAATTTTCCTGGTAAGATCTCTGATTCTCATGAGGGGGATCAATGCACCTCTCTACTCATTTGCTTAAAATCAGCCTAGTCACTCCTAGCTACTTTACACAGAAGTGAGATGTCAGGATCTGAAATCAGGAGCTATGTTAAATTAAAGTGCATCCTTTCTACTCAGGCTTTGGGATTATTTTTCCTCTTTTTGAAATGTATAAAACATAGAAAACTGTAATGGATTATTTTCAGATAAAAAAGTCACAGTTAAAAAAAACTTTAAAATCAAATTAACATTTACATTTCCATGTAGGCTTTATCAGAGCACAGTTGAGCATTTAATCTAATATTCTGGTTCTTCTACTGATAATTAGAGAAGTGTGTGTCATCCACTCCTATCATCCTTATATCTATCCTTCCCGTGTGTTATATTATCCATATCTAACACAGCTTTCACACAGAAGTAGCTAAACCTTTATCAAGTTGAGTCTGTACAATAGAAGTATATTTTCAAAGACATATATGCCTTTGTACACTATTTACAAATTCTCTCGTTCATGATAAAAAGGCAAAATAAATAAAAAGCAGAAAGAAAGGAAATGCTGGGGAGGCTGAAGGCTGTTTCTTTTATCTTCCCAAACAGATGCGAGTCTCCTCAGTGCTGGGAGCCGACTAGCCAAGATTGTTTTTCTTCCTTTTATATGGGCTGTGAGAAGGATCTGGTTTCAGTTCTTGGTATTGCACCTGTTTAAACAGAGTTCAGGGAAAGACTGGTCAGGTGGCCGCTTTCTGGCAAAGGAAAGGCTC
Organism: Ctenodactylus gundi; assembly: GCA_004027205.1. Lineage (NCBI taxonomy): Eukaryota > Metazoa > Chordata > Mammalia > Rodentia > Ctenodactylidae > Ctenodactylus > Ctenodactylus gundi. The sequence continues at coordinate 6,204 of PVKB01002092.1, forward strand.
AGGACTAAGACTGGAGGGGGTGGGTGGGGAAGGAGGGAGTGCTCGCTCCCCAGGCTGTATGGGGTCTGCAGCTGGGATGCAGACAACAATAGAATGATAGAGGACCAGTCGGAAGCGAAATCCTGCCAGGATGTTCGTGCAGCCTTGACATGAACTTTGGTAGTGGGCTAGCGTCTTCAGTGACTGTAACATATTACATTAAAATCAAAACCAGCTCAGTCCACTTTGAAGGATCAGACAGTGATCCTTTGCAGCTTATCTGTCAGACACTGTACTAGCGTCCACTTCGCCCGTTCTCAAGTATAGCAGATCAAAAACTCTGCGGAACCAGCGACAACAGGTGTCACTACAACTCACCTTGACGACTTTTGTAAAAAATCTCTTATTTTATTCTAACGGGTAATGAGCTGTATGTAATCTCAGAGATTTCAAAGGATTTTCAAGATGCACTCCAGTCTCCAAAAAAAGAGTTAGCCTCACCCTCCTCACTTGTCTCTAAGTACACATCTTCAAAGCCCATTTAATTCGCATGATCTGGAAAGAGTTGTTGTCCTATATGCCCACTGGGACACTGCTTTCATCATCTAACTTGCCTACTTTTTTCCTTCCACCCACAATGAGGTCCGCTCCTAAATTCCTGCGGAACTTGGAATTTCCCTGCCATCCCTCCTGGGCGGGTTTGTTATGCCACCTCTTCTTATTCTGCCACTCCTTGTTCTCTCAAGATTTTTCACCTCCATAAAATTCTTCGTTAATAAGATGTCTTCCAGCCTTTATTAATTTTGTCTGGCTCTTCTAAAACATTTTCTATTACTAGATGGATATAAAAGTTAAAACCCATTGCCACGGACTCCATCCCAACAATGATAATGAGATCTACATACCACTTGTACATCTGAAGGGACTCTGGAAAGGAAGTCAAGGAGTTCATTGTTGTCGATTGCATACGGACTCCGGAGCTTTTTTGTGAATTTATTGATGCCTGAAAAGAAGGGGTGGGTGAAAGTTTGCAGTTACGCAAAGCTTATCTGGCAAAAATGTCAGTGCTATTTGAAGATCTAGCTTGTGTGCTAGTGCCGCAATCTTGACTGACAAAACCAGTACACGCACGTATGTTGGTTGCCCAGTTCCCACTCCCCACTCCATTTTCCTCCTTAAATCGGCTACTGCTTTGTGATCTTCTCTTTGCACTTTGGTAGTTCCTTCCCAGCAGGAAGGGCTTTCTATCTGGGAAACAAAGGCAGGCAGGTACCTAGAGGGAACCAGCAGTATCCTGCCCTCCCCATTACGGTCACAGTATTTTTATGCCTTTCTTTTATGTTTCAGCTATAATGAAACTTGCCTTTCTATATCTGGGGATTGGGGTTGTTAAGAGAAGACACCTAGTTGATTGTTTTTCCCTTTTTGAAAAGATGCCTCTTTGTGGGGCTAGTAGTGCAGGTAAACAAGCTGTTCAGAAGGCACAGGACCTTCATGTGTTTCAGACCTGGAAGGGAAGGGATTTCCACCAGCTTTCTGAAAATTAAACAGCTTCCATGAAATCAGTTTCACTACACTAGAGCATCCTGGCTTTCCTTCCTGGAGGTCATGCAGAATGAACTTCTGGAATCTTGACTTTCGGACTGTTTCCCCATGTCCGACCTGTGTCTTAGATTTCGAGGTGATATTTCAGCAGTCACCTACCACTAAAGGAATACAGTTCTTGTTTTCATTTGATGAAATAAGAGGCCCAAGCCTATTCTCTAAAATTAGTTTTAAGACAGCGAGTGAGGCCACTGTAGGTTATGTAGCCAGATGTCTGCCGTGGGCTTCAGTTTCTGAGAACCTAAGGAAATAGTTGCGGGCAGACTGAGTGCAGGGAGGAGGAATTGCCACCTACTGCAACTAAGATGGCTAGGCAAGTCTGACCCTACATACATTAGAGTTCATAGTCTGCCACGTGTGATACTGTATCCTAATTCCTTCAATAAAACAGCATCTGCTTTAAATGTCAGAGGAAGGAATGAAGGACAACGGCTATAATACACAACAGGAAACAATACTGTGCAAACGCCTCACCCTTACATAGTGAAAGTACTGTCTTACAGAATTGCTGTAAATTGTAGAAATTAGAAAAGGAAAAAGGAATCATCACTTCCAGAATCGACAAGGCAACTGATAATGACAATGAGTAAGGGCCTGCTCAAGATGACGAGATGGGCCAGGAAGAAATAGAAAATTAGGAATTTAAAAATTCACTTTACTCCAGAATACTTCTTCCAAAACTTTAAAAAGAATAACAACAAAAAAATCCCTTCATCTCTTTGAATTCCACGTAAGCACATTTTCTGAAGTTAAGACCCACCCAAACCAAGAATTCCATCAAAGAAAAGAATAAAACTATAAAGAAGAATGCTAAAACAAGCTACCTCCTAGGCCGTAGGAGGTGTTTTGGAATTATTGGCATACATCAAAATTGTATTAAAAATTAGGTCCAAAAACGTCATCTTTATACCAACAGCAGGCTTTTGTAGAAACATTCTTATTCAGGACACATAAAACATGATTTTCTGTTCCTGAGGAACCTTGTAAGTGCCAGTGACCCTTTTCCTGAATCCTAAAGGTGACCTCCTAGACAGCTATGAATAGTACCATGTTTACATATATTTCCACAAGATAAAGTACCACAGCCAAAAACCATATTCTAAATGCACCGTATGTATTGAAATGCCTCTGTTTGAGTGTAAGTGGTGGAAATAAATCAGGATGATATCTAGACAAAGCTACACTTTGATATATGAAGAATCTGCACAACTACATGTTTATAGTATGATGGAACCTATAGTGCCAGATAAGAAAAATGCATTTTGCAGGTAAGCCTAAATCTTTATATTGTTGAGATATTTAACTAGCCTGTCTCTCTTCATCATGGAGTAGCTACATGACCATAAATAAGAGAAACTACTGACAGTATAACTCATCCCTTAAAAAATAGTTTATTCTTAGCAGCTAAGACAGTTCAAAAAAAAAAAAAAAGGCTTTACTTACCCCAGAGAAGGACAATGTATCGCAGTGGAATAAAGTACAGGATGATTGTGAACACACAAAGGGCTACAATGGCCAGCCAGCTCAGGAATGGGACAGTCCAGTTGAAAGTGCTGGGTGGGAAAGTAACACACCAGCAATCTGAGTACTTTAGACATTTTTCAAAGATTAAAATGAGTGTGATTTGGAGTAAATCAAGACCTAGATAGTCTGCTTTTTCAGGAGTAGAGCAGTTGTAACAGACTGAGAGGATATAATCTCAATTCCATGCACACAGGGCTCAGGAAAGGAGCTCTACTGCCAATCCCACCAGATTGTCCTAAGTGACTTCACAGTCTAAACCTTGGCACTACTTGGTAACTACTCACACAGTAAAAAGACTTGTTTTCCTACTACTAAAATTAGTACCTGACCTTGTTTTCTTTGTGTGTGTGTGTGTGTGTGTGTGTGTGTGTGTGTGTGTGTGTGTGTGAGAGAGAGAGAGAGAGAAAGAGAGAGGGGGGAGAGGGGGAGTATTGGGGCTAGAACCCAGGGCCTTTTCCTTGTGCTACATCATCAGCCCACTTTTTTGGCGTGATATTGGGACAAGGTCTCCCTAAGTCACTACACTGCCTATACAGGACTCACATTTACAGTCTCCTTGCTTCAGCCTCCCAGAGGGCTGGGGTTATAGGTCTGCAGCACCAGGCCTGACTTCTTTAATATTTTATAGAGTGGAATGAACCCAGGCCTACTGTCTTCCTTCTACCTACCCCCAGCACTCCCCACATTGGGAACAGAATGTTTCCAAATGTCGCACTATCATGTAAATGCTCTGAATTTTAGAATTCCTTAGAAGAGTGCTCACTTTCTACCCAGCCCTGTTTCAAGTGGAACTGGAAATCAGGAATGGGGACAAAGCCTTTTAAAAAAAACAAAACATTACCTGTTGTCATTGCCCTTCTTCCCAGAAATACATGGGCAACTGAGAAATACCGTCAGCACTGTCCCTCCCATAGTGCTCCGGACCCAGGAGAACATGGAAGGTAGTGAATTACTGGGAGAAAGAAATGCAAGCTAGGAAAGTGTCCAGCCGGCAGGGCAAAGGGGTCTGCATCGAGGCTCTGTGGCTGTTGAGGGCTGGGCAGAGGAGGCTCCCAGGTGATGTTGACATTATGGCAGCATGATAGCAAAAAGAGAAGCGGGATCAATGAATGAAGGAAAAGATAGTAGTAAGGAGATGGGAAGAAATGCATATGGGACAGAAAAAAAGGTACAATAGTAACAGGATAATTTTTAACAACAATGTAAACAATCAGGAAGGGGGAATGTGTAAAATGTAAAGGTTTTGTGTAGAAATTGTGTAGCAGTAGGTTTTAAGAAAATATTAAAACTATATAATAAAAACATTGTGTGGATTCTCCATGGTTGAGTACAACTGCCACTTATAGGCACATCATTGCATTCTTTGAATTCTCTATGATGTTCAGCTACCAAAGAGGAATTAATTCACAGCGCTGACTCTCGAGCACAATCATTTAATGATAAGAGCTGAGAAGTTCGATGATGTGTGTTCAAAGCCGACCTTCCTTTACATGGCCTACCGAACCTCTAATTCTCCATTTCCTCCTTTACCATGAGCAAGAACGGTTGTGGTGGTAAATGTGTGCATGTGAGATCAAGGTATCACTACAGCTCATTGACTGCATCAGTCTAACGCATGGCATATCTACTTCTAAGGCCGTGCAAAGGGCTCTGAAGCTACTTCAGAAAGTTGAGAAATTGTAGATGTTCCTAGTAAAGCATATTTGCAATCATTTGGAGCAGTTTGTCCAGAGCAATTCTGATTCACTAAAAGATGATTCCTAAGAGATATATTTCTTACGTGGTACCTCAACACTTAAAAGAGTTGTTCCTGAGCTTTGCAGCAGGCATGTGGCTTGCCTTCTGGGCCTCTCTCGGTCACCGGTTTCCCAGTGTTGAGTTCTCCAGTGAGCAATCCAAAGTTGGACCGACCTGCTTGTCCTGCTTCAGTCACCCTTGGAGTCTGGCTTTTCTGTCTTTTTCCCCTCTTATGGTCAGAGTGAACATCCTGTGACTGTCAGCAGGTAAACGGTCGGGCCTTCCCTCCCTGACGGACACCTGTGCTTGCCTCGTTTCTGCCTGCTTGTGGAGAAAACAGAAGGCTGAGGGTCTGCCTGCGCTCCCGTGGCTCAGTTCAGAGCCATCCATCACACTGCTCCATGTGTGAGGGCACCGGCGCTTCACGCTGCCCTTCTGGGCAGCCCCTCGGAAGGACTCCCTGCGCTCTCCCTACTCCTGCTGGAAGGTAAATGGCGGAGAATCCTCACCAGTGTCTCTAATGTTACAGGGGAAAAAAACAACTTGCCCTTTTCTATTTCCATGCTCTGTGTTAAGGAATCTAAATCTAGAATATGTGCTTCCTCAAAAAGGAGTTGCAATTCAAGAAAACTCTGGAATGATTATGTGGCAACAAGACACAGTATTTATAGGGGCTCTTCAAGTCATACTTAAAAATCACTTCTGAATCTGCCATCTAGAGAGAAGCTTTTCATCTCAGGTGCCTCCAGCTGGACTTCACCCTCTTAATATCAAATAAATTATTGCTGTGTAGGAGAGATACCCCCTACAAGACTCACTGGATCCTAGGCCATATTTGTGTATCTCTGCACGGAAAGTTCAACAAAGCCCAGGTTCCCCAAGGCTGGCCTGCCTCTGGTCATGTCCTTCAAGTGGTCTTAGCATCTGTTGCAAAGCCTTCCACTACCCAGGTTTACACAGGAGGTCCTTCCTTCAGGTGTTCACTAGCCTGACCTCAGGCTTGGCCCAGGGTCTTCTGGTATAAATGAGAGCCTTCCCTCATGGCTTGTTGCACAATATACCCCAGAGAAAGAATGACAGTAAGTAGGGGGCAGCTCCAAACTTAGCACATTGCTCTATGCTTTGGTGGACAGAGTATGGAGGACAGGGAAGAAAAAGTAAAACAGGAAAGAAAAAAAATGGGCATGAGTCATTTCTGTAAGTCTGAGGCACATTTGAAAGTAAGCAAGAGGGAGATTGTTCTCTCTCACATATTGTAACAACGTAGAAACTCAGCACTTGTGCCTCATATATGGACATGTATTAAACAAAAATTATACAAAATAAAATGAGTTATCTCTTGTAACATGAAGGCACCAGATAAACGGCTCACAACTTTAATTTAAATAATTTACTCCTTTCAGGTTCTGTGTATGTCCAAGGATCTAAATCTGCAGAACACTTTTGGTTATGAATAATAAACAGTGAATAGGTATGTGAAACTAGGAAAATAGTCGTATCCAGATACACAGCCCCTTTTCTGGACTAAATCAGTAGCAATTGTTACACAAGCCAATTTCACATATTACTATGGGGGCTAATAACATCTTTAGCTCACACTCAATTTCTGTAAGTTTACCTTGTTTTATAAGTAAACAATGATTGGTAAACATATTACTAAATAAAATCACTTAAAATTAAGAATATCAGTTTTTAATTTTACATTAGATCTCAATGAAGTTGTCTATTTTTAAATGTAAAGAAAGGAGATGAGCTTTTTTTGTAGTAAAATTTCTGTGATTTTCCAAATAAGAAAGCATTATTTCATTGATAATTATGTTGTCAAAATCAAAATAAGCAAATCTGAAAGAATTTAAACATTTTGGTAGGGTACTATATATAATTTTTTAAACATTTAGAGTAACTGAGTGAAAAAAGAAACAGCCCAATACAGGTGTCTTAATTACCTAAAATCCTCATTTAGCTTGGTTTATTTTTTTCATAATGATTTCATATTCTGTTTAGGAACAAAGTCTTTCACTATGAGAAATGTGCTAAAATGTAGGATAGTGTTATTCTCTTCAGAGCTACAAGTACGCTTCTTTCCAACCAATATGTTCTAAACTTCAGAGGGAAAATTGACAGAACTTTCATAAAACCGAAGACTGGCAGAAACAAAGTAAATAATGATGAAACCGAGCAACAGATCACCCAGAATGAGTATCTCTTGCCAAAGGGAATGTGGCATTTCACGCCCCCACCCACCCGCAGAAACAAATGGACACCTTGCCCCACAGAAAGCCAGAGCTCACATTTCAGAATCACTCACTTCTTTATCCTTTCGCCAAAGGAAGCCACTTCATCTAGGATGTTCTGGACACTGACACACACCTCTTGGATGGCATAGATTTTATTTATAAATCCCTTCTTTTCGCTGTCCTAAAATGCAATAAAAAAAAAGAAATTCTGCATGAGTAAAGGTGTTCTTTCATGCTTGGATTTTTTGGGGGGGATTTTCCTCCTTCGTAACTTATCTTGTGTGCATATTAATGGAAAACTGGAAGGCCCCCAAAATTCAGGATATTAAAGGACATGAGGACGAAGGGTACCCAGTGTCATCAATCTACGATGCCATCAGGCTGGCGGCTGTGCAGGAAGCTTTTGAGTTTTATTGTCTTGACCTTGATGAGCAGAAACATTGTGAAAGTTTGGGGGTGGGGTTAAGAGAAGGCCAATCTCCATAGATTTTGCCCTGACCCAAGACCCTCTGTGAGTGTCTACTTAGCACATTCAGTTTCTTGGCTCCACCACCTACAGACAAGCTTGGCTGTACGTCCTGATACAATAGAAATTCTAGGTGGAAATGAAGATCCGTGACTACGAAAATGGCCAAATATGACAAAGGGCAACTGGAGTTCATTAAGTGGGTCCTTGTAGGTCAGATGCACACAAAGCTTACACATAATGCATTGCACAGGGGCATCTGCTACTAGTCAAAAGTTCTAAGCATTTCCCCTCTTTTTGTACTTATTTTAAATCTTAAGCAGAATTTAAGCAAAGCTGGTATGCTCCAGGGAATGGGTGGGTGAGGATCGAGCATAAAGCACCCAGTGATGTGAGCTGAGGGAAAAATGTGCACAGTTTGTAATTTTAGACCCAGAGGAAAGAAATAGTGGTGGCCTTTCACGATTGAAAATTCTGCTTAGTAGCCTGGCCTCACAGGCACTTGCCTAGGCTGTTTGGTGGAGACCATCCAACCCTGAATCCATGACTCCAGTCCTCCGTGCCAGCTTGACTATCTATGGAAATGTAGCTCCAATTTCATTACTTTTAACTTCTTTTGAACACTTGCATACTATGCCAGAACACTTGAGACCTCATGTGGCACTCAGTGCTTGCTGAAAGCAGCCAGGAAGCCAGAATAATAATGTCATGCTGCACATTTACATACTGACTTTCATTTCAGAAGAATCTAAGACACTTTACACTGCAAACACTTGGCCAGGTTTGGCATCTTGCCACCCAGAAAGCAAGGGCAGGTGGGCGTACACCCACTGAGTATGACATGGTACACTAGGATGTGAAGGCCAGTTTTATAACTCGATTTTAGTATAAAATACCAGTTATTTAGAGCTTTCATTTTAACTGTAATTCTCATGGAAGAAATTTTCTACATTATGCATCTTCTTTACGGCAAAGTAGATTGTTAAGGAGTGAGGTAGATGAAACACACACAACAGTACAGAAAACAATTAGCTCTTCTCGGTGTTGCTGTCATCAAAAGTCACTTGCCATGACAATATCATCTTTTAAAACTTCTTTCTGGGGCTGGAGGAATGGCTCAGCGGTGAAAGTGCTTGCTTAGCAAACGCTAAGTCAAATGCTAAGTACCTGAGTTCGATTCCCCAGCACCACATAAGCTGGGCGTGGTGACACATGCATGTAATCCCAGCACTCAGGAGGATGAAGCAGAAGGATTGCCCTGAGTCCAAGGCCAGCCTGGGCTCCATAGTGAGTTCAGGACCAGCCTGCAGCCTCCAGAGCGAGACTCTGTCTCAAAAAAAAAAAAAAACAAAAAAACTTCTCTTCCCTATTAAATAAGACAAAATGCATAAATTTCACTTGTCCAATTGTATTCTTTAGAATGAGAATGAATAACCAATGGCTCTTTTTAGCACCTTTTACAACCACAAAGTTGGTCTTCAGGACCCTTAGTATTTTCATACCAAGTAACAGCTTACTTCATTTATTTCCATTATGCAAAGTGTTCTTATAAATGACTTTTTTTTAATGTAGGAAATTAGAAGGCCAGGGCTATCTGTCAGTTGTAAAGCACAGGCTTAGCATTATAAGGTCTTCCTAGCTTTAAGTTTTGTGAAACATATACTTTCACAATAATAGCAGAATATGAAATAGGCATGCTCTTAACAAATCTACAAAAGAGATCCACATTTACATACTTCAGTATTAACAAGTATTTTTAGTTGAATGTGTAAGTGCAGTTTTAAACGAATATTAAGGTTTTGACTGTACTGAAATGGGGAGAAGTTAATAAAGTATTTCCAAACTTTCTTTGGAAGAAGAAATGGGTAATTACAGTTAAGAATTAATTTATTCATTTATTTATTTATATTTCTGTGCAAAGGGTCAAAGTTGGGATCTCGTGCATGCCAAGCAAGAGCTTTTCTTAAGAAAAACAGTGAGTTCTTTGGGAGAGGTACTCAAGGGAGAAATTGTCCACATGATCCACTTGCTTCTACCAAAACAGATTGTCAAAGCATGAGGTAACGAGTCACACGGAACAGTGTAGGAACCAACTAGTTCCTCTTTCTGTACCCACGGTTATCAAAAGGTATTTAGCAGACCAGTAGGTACTCAGTAGACCAGATACTTAGGTAGCTTAAATGAGAGGTAGATGTGTAAGGAGGAGGCATCATGAGGAAGTGTTGCTGACCGTGGTGGAGCATGCCCATGAATCAGCATGCTGTGAGGCTACTGTCGGAACATCACCATTTGAGCCCAGCCTGACCAGTTTAGCAAGATCCTGTCTCAAGGGACGTTGGGGGGTGGGAGACAGCTGCTGGGAAGGAAGTTTAGGTTATTCAATCAATTGTGTTACCTACTTGGGAAGGAAAATTATGTTAAATCCTACCTTAAACCAACTCTCAAATCTTTTTGAGAGAGCCCAAACCTACCTCAAACACCCCAGATACCTCCAAATACCCAAATACAACCTATATGTGAGTTACCACCAGGGCTTGAGCCCAGGGCCTCCACATTGAGGGGCTTCCGTAGTCAACTGCAGTGGCTTATTTTGAGACAGCATCCCACAGAGTCAAAAAATTGCCCAGGACAGGATCAAACTTTCAGTCCTCCTGCCTCAGCCTCCTAGATTGCTGGGATTACAGACATTCACCGCTATGCCTGGCTCATTCTAAGTTAATTTTTTAAAGCTAAAAATAAATTATAAAAAGACAAGATAATATAGACAAGTTATTTCCTAACCTTGGAATAGGAGAGAGCTTTCTAAACAGTAAAAGAAATGGCAGCAACAGTTACATAAAATTGAAAACTTACTTAGTCAAAAGTCGTCATAAATCAAAGAGTTTGGGGCTGGGCATGTTACTCAGAAGTATAGCATGTGTGAGTCACATCCACAGTGTCACCAGTGTTACAGTCAAAGGGGAAAAAACTTGCAATAAATATGATAAATGATGACACGTTATTTCCAATATATTAAATAAACATCCAAAAACTTTTCATTACAAACATAGTAACAAAAGCAATATTGAATGGGACTAAGTATGAAATCAGAAAAATAATTGAGAGAAACTAATACAGCAAAAATGCCCATAATCTAATAGAAATAAAAAATGGGAAATAAATATGATATATAATCCTAACATTTTCTTTAAACCTTAACATTTTTAAATGGATATATTGGCTTAAAAGGGGGGTGGGGTGGCAAAATATTTCTGTTGTAATGATCCTACATTTGCATTTAACATGTTTTGCTTATATAATTGGGACATGTTTTTTTTTTTTTCACATGATTCTGGGATTCCCTTTGTTTCCTCTAGTGTTAAAGGATGAGAAATGGAAGAGATAAGTGAGTTAGAATTTACTGAGCATGGTCCCTCTGTGCTTCTTTTCATCTATTTTTTTCTTAATGTGTGATTTGCATTTTAAACACTCACTTGATTTTTGGAAAGAAGTAACACATAAAGTGCTTTGCATATAACTAATTCAGTCCTCACAATTCTCCTACAGTATCTTTATGTTTTCTCCACTTTCCAGAAGAAATTAAGGCTCAGGACAAATTAACCAAGCTTGGGATGGACTGGAACTCACCAACATTGGAGTCTTTTTTTTTATTTTTCATAATATTCTGCTCATTCTACCCGTTCTACCCAAGAATGTTTCAGTCCTTCCTCAGAATGTCAATGGGATAAATAAAAAGAAAGAATGTGAAAATGTTTATGCACTTGCAGACACCATGATCTAACCCGGTGACTCACTCTGCAGTTGAAATCTTCAGGAAGAAAATTAAATCCAGGACCCGAGTTCAAAGGTGAAAAGTGAATGCTCTGGTACATACCACAGGATTTAGTGTCAATTGTATGGTACACAAATATTAAATTTGGAGCTTTCATCCTCAAATGCATCTGCTAAGTAGTATGCAAAGATAATGTTCGGTAGGTATTTAAAACCCAAATGTTGGTGTGTGATCACTGGCTGAGAGCCTCTAAAAATCCAACCCCCCTTAGCCTCTTCTTTGTTTCCCCTGCACTCCCAGCCCGCAGCCCCTCCCTCAGCCCTGGCTCCTGAAAGATAAAATAAGATGGTCTTTCTAGAATGTTGGCAAAGTTTTTGAAAGCAAATGCTTTGGGGTAAAATTTTTATTTTAAAATCTTTTTCATCAGGTTCTATATTCCTCCACTGTGGTCTCTAACCAATGAAGTAATTACTCTTTATATATAGTATATGACCCAAAATTGCAGTGGGTAATGGAATTGCTCTGTGTTGCATTTCGATATGTCATACTTTTTTCCCTAATGTTCAATACTTTATTAGTAAAGAATAAATTGGTACATTTCTTTTATTGTCGCTTTTGCTTTCCTTTATAAACCAGCTTGGATGAAAGAAATATCAGAAGGTACTTAATCATCCCAAGGCTTGGTAGTGGCATTAGTTTCTTTAAAGATGCATTATTAAGATTTTTTTGCAGATGTAAAAAATTACCCATAAAAATAGCTATAACCATAAATCTGACAACATATGAGGTTTATATTACACAATTATTTGTAATGGATCTACGGAATTTTTTTAAAAGTTGCTTATTAGATTTTAGGTAGTCCATAAAATATCAGTAACTGCAAAACTTGAATTTCTGTGACTCCCTAATATTTGCCTATTTTAATACTGCAAGTTACAACAGAAAGTTAAGTTGATTCTTTCAAAGGAGCTACTTCCTAGCTTTGAGATATTTAGAAAAATCTAGAGACCTAAAGAATGAAAAGGAATACCTTACATATTTAGAGAATCCTGTTCGTTGACTTTCAAGCCAAAATGACAGATGCCCCCTTTTCATTGATTCTGTTCTGAATGGGAACAAGAAGCCAAAGTGGTAGGCACCGGGCATGTGTATTCTGGGATGGGTCCCTCATGCTGTGCTGCATCCTGCCTCAGTCATTAAGGCATTTAGGGGCCCTGCCAAGGTGGTCCTTGTCAGCCCTGCTGGCACTGTAGAAAGCGAATCTGTTCCACACCTGTGCTGTACTGACCACAGTCAGTAGGCATGTAGAATATGAATTGGTTCTAAATATTAATATTAAAAATTAGTTTATTTCACTTTCTGGGCTTGAGCGAATATCTTAAGAGTGGAAGAGAGGAACTACCAAATCTTATGCCAAGATAACAAACACAGAATGGAACTGTACCAACAAACCAGGGCATATGGTCACATTACATCCTGGGGGAAATATACAGATTTGAGATACCCTCTATGGCAAAGTGCTGGTCTTGATAATAATTCTCCTTTTAAGTCTTGCTGTATAACCTCTGGCAAAAGGTCACTGAAAAAGCTAATATTGGCTAAGGCAAAATGAGTTAGTTTACCACTTTTTGGTGGACAAGTACAGCTTCACGTAGCATGGAATATATAATTGTGCTTGGAATGTGTTTAGGTTGTGTAGGATTTTATTTACTGTGCTAACAATGGTTTAAGTCCACTCCTTTTCCTAGCTCATTTAATAAAATGTCACTCAGTTCTTTTACTTCTATCCCTTCAAAAATATAGTAGATATAACGTGTAGGGTGGTAAAGATATATGAGGAAGTGATCAAGTATTTTCTCTGTGCCAGAATTCCCTCTTTTTCAAATATAGAAATCTACATTTCAGCCTGAGCTCTAGAATATTGAAATTCTCAGAGACAGAGCAGGAGCAGCTTGGCAACTCCGAGTCCCTTGGCTACTGAATCCTAGCTAAGTGTCTAACTCAGCTCCTACTTGATCAAACCTCAGCCAGTTTACTTAGTGTCTTGGCTCTTTTCCTGACACTGGCCTTGAAAAACAGGAACCCTCCGTGGAGACACGGGGGGATTCTGAGAGAGATGTAAGATAATAAGGATGGGAGGACCATGTAAAATAGCTGTATTGTTTTTTCTTAAAAAAATTAAAAGGGGGGGGATAAAAAAAATTAAAATGGTTTCTTAAAATATCTATACTTTGGGGTCATAAAAAGGACTATAGTAACTAAGATAACAGATTCATAATTTCTCTTAATACTGGAAAGTAAGCCCATCTCCAAACTTTTTTTTTTTTTTGAGGTTCTTTCCCTCTGTTCTGAACTCACTCTGCTGCCCCGGCTCGTCTTAAACTCACAACAGTCCTTCCTTGGCCGTCTAAGTGCTGGAATTACTGGCATATGCCACTACACATGGCCATCCCCAGACCTTTCTGGGTTTTTTGATTTTGTTTTTGAGACTAGATCTCACTAAGTTGCCAAGTTGTCTAGTTGCCACGGTGGGGCTCAAGGTTGCCATCCTCTTGTCTCAGCCTCCCAAAACAGCTGGAATGTAAGCGTACACCACCACACCAGCTTCAAGATAAGTCATATAAAGCTCCTAGTACAATGCCTGGCAAAACAAACTATCCATAATTAGTAGTAGCACTGGTAATAGTAAAATTATAGATACAACTCGTCAGGAAAAAAATTCAAATTATATTTATTCATTTTGGCTTACATTAAACTGCTTACTATCAGAAGGAATCCAAATCCATCTGAAACCTTTTATGTATGTGGAGCTTTGCCCCAGATGACACGATGTTAGCTAGATTGCATTTTAGATAATGGTAGCAGATTCCCTGTACACTATATGGAGAAGACCTCCGCTTCCCCATCTGATTTGGCAGGTTTTCCTTTTTTTTTAATTTGGAGTGAGCATTTGTCTGATCCTGTTTTGCTTCCTGGGCTTCAAGGTCGCCCTGATGCTTTCCAGAGCTCAATTTCTACGATGCAGTTTCTAAGAGCATTGTTACAAATTTGTAGGCAACCTTGAGGGTGGTTGCAAAGGATCAAGCATTTGGACAGAAATCACAGACGGACTACACAGTGTTAAAAAAACAAAAACAGGTATGTAGAAATGTCAGCTGGTACTCCGTGTAAAGGATGGCTATGAGGGAAGCCAGGAAACAAAGAATGGAAAGACAGAAGAAAAGGAAATGAGACGGGGGAAAATGGAGAGAAAAGAAAAAATGAGAAATTAAAATGGAAGGGAGAAAGGGAAGGGGAAGAGGAAAATTTGGAGAAGGGCCATTCCAGTGAACAGGACAATGTGGAGGTCTCGGGGTATCGGGCTGAGTACGAGAGAGGAACAGGTGTCGGGACAGAAACTAAGTGACAACGTCAAGGCAGAGCAAATCTCCCAACCATGGGGACCTCTAATTAAACAAGAACAGTCATTTGTGAAGGGCTGTCCATAAAATATTGGCTTTCTAGTACGTGAAAATAAATCCCACAGACAGTATTGGTGGGTATAAATGCCTGTGTATGGGGTGGGGTGTAGGAGAGGGACAGGCTGTCTGGTACCAAAACCTTTCTCTCAGATCCCTTATTATGTAAGGCCTAAGGGAGTTACAAATCATCCTAGCCCTTAATGCTTTAAGAACACACATTCTAGCTATCCTGCAAGTGCCAGAAATCTCTAAAAGTTGAAGACTTGCTCTCCTTGTCAGCAGACCATAAGTCCCTTCCAAGGAGGGTACTTCTGGGACTGTCACCTTCGGCTTCTGCCCCAGGAGAAGTCTTGCCTCTGACCATGCCATCCCAAGCGGAAGGGCCAAAAGGCCTAGCTTGGGGCTGCAGGGAAGCCACATAGGAGCTCTAGGGTGGCAGTCCCAAGTAGGGCTGCGGGGGAGGAGACAATGGAAGGGTTGTGGAAAGACTTTGGGAATATGGAGGCGCAGGATTACAAGGTCTGGGACAAGTGCACTGTCTGTCCTTTAGAAAGGAAGGAAGAAAGAAAGGAGAGGATGAAGAAAGAAAGAAAGGAGAGAAAAAAGGAGGGAAACAAAGAAAGAAAGAAAAGAAAAGAAAGAGAAAGAAAGAAAAGGAAAAGTTTCATAAGGTGGGTTAAAGTTCTCCTCTTTCCAGATGACATAGCAAGGGCAGAGGCCTTGTCCCTCAAAGTCATTCGAAAGTACATATGAGGACATTGCTGATGGGTCAAAATTCTCCTTCTCTTTCCATGCTTATGTCATGGAAATGAGACAATATTTTTTTTAATCCAAAGATCAATTTCTGTGCTGATTTTATTTCCAGTTCTAATGAACAACTTGTGAATGCATTTACACTCCCTTCTCACCTCACTGGGGGCGCGGGGGTGGGGGGTGGGGAGGGCATTGGGACCCAAACCCAGCACATTCTGCCACTGAGGTACATTCCTGGCCCTTTATTATTATTTTATTTCAGGATAGGATCTCGTTAAATTGCCTACGTAGTGCTTGAACTTGAAATCCATGAACATCAGCTTCCCAAGTGCTGAGGTTACAGGTTTGTGACTGATCCCAGCTGCAACTGTTTGTTCACTGATTTATCCAGCCAGGGTCTCGCGCTATAGCCCAGGCTGTCCTCAAAATCATGGGAATCCTGCTGCCTCAGCCTCCCAAGTGCTGGCTTATAGAAATGCACTTCCACATCCTGCTAGTTTTTCTTTTCTTTTTCCTTCCTTCCTTCCTTCCTTCCTTCCTTCCTTCCTTCCCTCCCTCCCTCCCTTTCTTTCTTTTTCTTTTGAGACAGGGTCTTCCCTGTACCTCAGATTGGTCCTGAACTCACTATGGGGTCCAGGTTGACCTTGGATTTATGGCAAGCCTCCTGTCTCAGCCTCCTGGACGGGATTACAGGCGTGTGCCACCACATCCAGTTCATGTGGTGCTGGGGAATCTCAGATACTTACCGCTTGACTTAGCGCTTGTTAGGCCAGAGCTTTAACCACTGAGCCATTTCTCCAGCCCTGCATCGTGCTAATTTTTATGTGGTGTTGGGGCACCAAGCCCAGGTCCTTGCACATGCTAAGCAAAGTGCTCTAACCATTGAGCGGTACCTCGAGACCCTGCATGTGCTTATTTTTTAAAAACCTCTTTTGAGATATTTCGTTTTAAAATATGTTTAAATATAGTTGCAGTTCCAATGCAGAGCGGAAAGGGCAACTGAGAGCTTAAGCGCTTGTGGATGCTTCATAATTTTAGATGACCGCTGTCTCATTTAGTAGATATTAATGTCTGAATAACTGATTCTGTTGCCAAGTATGGTCCAGACGTTGCCTCCCTCAATTCCTCAGTTATATGATTTTAACTGACTTCTTCATCTGTAAAATGGGAATAATAAAATATACCTTTTTTATGGTTATAAAATTACCCTCCTCTAAACTATTTTCCACCACAAATGTCTGCAACACAGGCTGAACTCAGTAAATGTTAGTCATTAACATTAGCAACATGAAGACCCCAAAAGGAAATAGTATAAACCAGTCTCTTTTATTATATTTTGATAGGGACAGAAGTCTCTCTTCTCTATAGTTCAGCATATTATTTTATGTTTGTATCCTGTCATATGTCTAGTCTCATGGCAACCTTGTCAACAGTCATGCAAGGGTGGCGGGACCGAATCCCATTTTCCGCTCAAGAAAGGGAACTGAAGACCTATTGCCGGAAGTTCCACCTCCTCCTGTCAGAATCGGACCTCATGTGCCTTCAGTGATTCCGGTTGTGATTGTTCCCACCTGAGGCCTAAGACTTGAAAAATGGTATCCGAGTAGGAAGTTCATGTGTTCACAACATGCCTCACACGCTGCAAGTTCTGTGCTCTCCACAGGCCGCCGGTCACACTCAGGCAGGACACCTGCCATTTATCGTCTGATTTGTGTGATTATACCCATCAGTGCTTTTGCAGGTCAATCATCCCATTAGAAACAGTGATTTGTTCTTCAATAAACCTCATGGCTGACCCAGGGCCAGAGACACTTGATCTGAAGCCATACAGGCTCTCGTGCTAACTGACTTTCTACTGTAGTTTTTGTATCTGTGTGCTGGACATTGAACCCAGCGAGCGTCCTGGGCATGACGCTCAGGTGCTGTACACTGAGCTACATCCCTGGCCCATTAGTGCACTTTTAATCAGAGAAAGATTATGCAAAAAAAAAAGTCATATGCAACATGTAGAAACCTTAAGACTTTTTTCTTTAATGAATCTTTTATGAAATATTTACCGTTTTAGGACCTCATGAATAAAGCATTTTAATTTCTATCTTCCCATTTGTGATGGCAGAAACAAGTGGTTTTCTCCAGTTTTTCAGATAAGGAAACTGAGGCTCAGAGAAGCTTAGCTATCTATCATCAGCTGTTAGAAAAGAATCCCTGGTACTGTACCTTATGTCTCATGATTCACAGTGGGCTTCTTCTTGGTCACTGTCAAAAAGGCATTGAGTCACATCTGGTATTTTTTCATTACAGTGTTTTAAATACTTCAGCTTAGCTCTTCCTAAAAAGCTAATCTTGAGTTATAATCAAATTGTGTGAGGAAAAAATTCCTATTAGTATTATAAAAACAGTATTTTCAGTGACATCTCTCAAACCGAGTAAGAATTACTTTGTGAAATCTGGAGGCTATTTTTCTTTACAAATATTTTACAAGACAAACTTGTACCTTTCTGAAACAGCACATCTGTTGTAAATTACTCCCTCACAGAAAAAGAGAGAATTGCCATCCCTTCTCCCATCTGAGCTTAAAAGAGATTTGTTGACATATTCTAAGGCCAGCATAGACAAAACAGCCCAGGAAAGAGGAGGCGGTCAGCAGGGCCGGGGTTCAGTTTTGCTTAAACTAATTCCACATGCCCCATGAACCATTTGCTGTTTTTTATTTCCTGCCCTGAAGATCTGTAGTGAAAATAATCCGGGGTAGGGAAAAGCTGCACTTATTTTTTTTCCTCCAACAAGATGCTGTGTTAGCAAATAGAACATACCAGCCACCTTCAGCAAACCAAGGTCTTTAATAATCCATTTTTCAAACACTACTGGTATTTCCTTTCTAAACAAAGATGGACTGTGACTGGAATCAATTTCATCATTTGTACGGCTACAATTGCCAAGTTTCTGGAAATAATCGCCATTTAAATACTGGATAATATTTTTTATATGAAGCCAACAGCAGTTTTATTGCTATTTAATTTCTATGACTTGTTTGTTTGCTGAAAGTTTTCAGAGTTCTGAGAACGTGATGCTGGGCAGTAGGGAAACGTCTTTGGAACAAAGTGGTGAAAAGAATCAATGTGGAGGTCATGTTGATGGCCTGACTCGAATGCACTGAACACGGGAAATTAACATGAGGAAAAAATGATGTGCCTCGCCATTTGGAGCTTTTCTGCCTTAATTTCCCTGTAAACAGTATAATCCTGAAGTGACACCTTCCCTCAACCCCAGCTTCAGACCTTGACATAGAGTAGAAAGTCAAGAGCAGGATGGAGAATTCAGTTGTCTTTCATAAGAAAAAAACAATGTTTTTCAATGAAATTCAACAAAGCAGAGGTTATATTGATACTACTAATAACAGGCCTGGCAAATCTGGTGGAAATGAGGCCATGATACCCGATGTCACTACACAGCACCTACCTAAATGACAACTGAATGCTCCATAGGATGCTGCCAATACGTAGGGATGGCTGATCCTTGAACCCCACATTTTTGAAGACTAAATCACTAAAACAGATGTACTGTGAGAATAACACAGAACACCCCAAAGGGCCCCATCCGTCTGTCTCACGGAAACCCTGTTTACTCAGTCATGTGCGTGGTGGTCTGTCTTCTTTCTTTCTTTCCCTTCCTTCTTTCCTTCCTTCCTTCCTTCTTGCAGAAGCAGGCTCTGACTCTAAAAATCAGGCTAGTCCTGAACCCACTTTGTACCTGAGGCTGGCCTTGGACTCAGAGCAGTCCTCCTGCCTCAGCCTCCCAGGTGCTGGGATTACAGGTGTGCACCTCCGCACCCAGCTTTATGTGGTACTGGGGAGTCAAACTCAGGGCCTTGTGCTTGCAAGGCAAGTGCTTTGACTGCTGTGCCACTCCTCCAGCCCCAGGGGTTTTTCAGCGAATTTCAGGGTGGGTCTAGGCAAGAGAATAGGAAAGGAGCAAGAGAAAGATGGGAATCAATTTGAAAGCACATCCCAAATTCCCTCACTGTGGATAGTTATTGATTTAGCCGGATAAAATAAGTCTTCTAACAATGGGAGTGTATGTATTTTCTTTAAATCCCTTGTATTTAAAAATAAAAGTAGGATGGACATGGATTGAGAATATCATGCACTTTCCTGGGCTCGTCCTGGTCAGGAAGATGGATGTCCTTACCTTGAATTTTGCCATTGTTTTATAAACTTTACAACAGTGAATAAATACTTAGCCTCTCAGACACTCAGTTTTCCCATCAGTAAGACGAAGGCAGTACCCACCCCATGGTGTTGACAATTAAATCACTTGTGTAAAGTGACTGACGTTCCCTGAGGGCAATATTCTCCTTTTCTATTACTGTCTCCCTTCCTCCCACAGTCCCGAGTTTGTATCTAGATCCTTGTTTCTCATTCACTTCATTCATATTACCTCTCCCTTTCAGCAACATTGGTTTCATAGTTGTTGAATATCCACAACGTATCAGACACTGTCACAGGCTCTGAGGAGGTACAGCCTGGGGACACACTGATTGGCAAAAGAACACCAAAGACACAAATAAGAAAAATAACAGAAAGTGAAAAGCACAATGAAAAGACTGGATATGGGTGCATGTGTTGAAATGAAAGTGTGGCAGATATTGGCAAAGCGAGAAGCCACTGCCAGGGGGCGGTGATGTGATTGGAGCGGAGGTGCCAGAGCATATGGACCAACCATCGAGCCACAGAGGGCTTGGCAGTGCCGGAAGGGTCTGTCTGTTGGGGAGCTGAACCACAGAGGACACCTAGCCACCTAGTTACTGCTAGAAAATGTCCAAGAGCAAGGAGGGCGAGGGGAGAGGGGACAGCTGTTCCTTTGTTCTGTTTTCTCCCCTTTACTTTCACTCTTCTACTCTTCTAGCATCTCCCATTGGCCAAATTCCCCCAAAAGACTGCAGTTTTCAGGAGAAGAGTGGGTGGCTATTAACTTGGAAGTAAACAGGCAACAGCCAGCACCACACTCAAATTACTGGAGGAATTAACCAGGAGATTAGAAGCGACGGTGATGATACACATGTGTTACGGCAGACAACAAGCTCTGTTTGCTGACGGAACCAGGGATGCCCGAGATGGTGGCCAGCTGAAGTGGGGGAGACACAGGAGGGGCCAGGGAGCAGGCCATTCCAGAGAGAGTCTGAGTGTGGAAGTGGGGATTTTCTTTCCAGTGTGATGGGAAACCATCAGAGGAGTGTTTCAACCACGGGGATAACAATCTACAATCTAATTTGCATTTCTAAAAGATCACTTAGGCAGAATGTATCATGGAAGAAAAACAACAAAAGAAACTATGTAGAGTCTACAAAGGGTAGCCGTATGCAGAATATTCAGAAAGCAGAAAACACGTCACTAGACTGTACCTGAAGGTGGGGAAAAGAGACATTCAAGAATTATCTACATTTTGAGTTGAGAAGCAGCACACCGGAGGAAAGGAAAGTCGTATTTAGGCCGTGAAAACGTGTGAGGTCTGGCAGCCAAGAGGGATAGGGAGAGACAGAAGTGGGAGCAAAACTGGGAGGGACCACCGAAACCAGCAGAAAGGGATGTTCAAGAAAGAGAGACGATGCCCTCTCATAGTCTCGTGAGAGTTCGTTCAGGCAAGCCAACAGAAAAGAGCCCATGGCAAATGGAACTTGTGACCTCCACAAATTTTCAGTTCAGTGTGTGTGTGTGTGTGTGTGTGTGTGTGTGTTGGGGGGAGGAGTCTGAGGGGGGAGATGGAAATCTTGAATAGATGGAAAAGAAAGCTCGGGTGCAAAGCGAACATGCTGCCGACACCTCTCACAAATTTCTGCTGTGAAGGATTGCTAAAAATGGGGAGAAAGCTGGAGAGTATCTGCGGAGCCAAGAAGTGGTTTTTTCTTTCTTTCTGATTTTAAGATAATAGTTGATGTATAAAACTCCATTGATGGTCTGGATTGATATTAACAAAATTCCTGAAGAGAATTCAGTTTGCCAAGGGCTATCATAGAGCATATTTACTTGCCATAGAATTGATCTAGCACAGAGGAGGATGGGTCAGGAGGAGAGTTGAACTGCTGCTACAGAAGAATAGAACGGCGAGGGGCTGGGAGATCCGGCCCCCAGGAACGCCGGAAACGGAAATGGGTAAGATAGACGAAGCAGGTATCAGATTGGTTAACAGGAAGACGTCAAGACATGGAGCTTGCTCTCTCTCTCTCTCTCTCTCTCTCTCTCTCTCTCTCTCTCTCTCTCTCTCTCTCTCTCTGTTTTTCCTCAGGCAAAATCATTAAGTACAGTGTCAGATGGAGGAAGTTGGTGGAAAAGGTGAAACTGTTCACCATGGCCAATGTTCTCCTCAGGGCTGGTCGCAGGCCCTGCGGGGTGAGTTACGCCAGCTCTGTTCTGCCCTGTTGATTTTGCCTTTCAGTCTCCTTCACTGCTTTCATAAAATTAAGAGGTTTTTAAAGAGGTCTTTCTATGTAGCTGCTTTTATAAATCTTAAAAAGATGTCACACATTGTACTGTAAAAAATATGTCTGCTCCAGAAGGCTGAGACAGGAGGATCATAAATTCAAGCCCAGCAGCCTAGGCAACTTAGTAACTTAGAGAGATCAAAACCAAAACTAAAAAATGGGTTGAGGATTGTCACTCAGTGTGAAGGCCATGAACTTGATCCCAGTGCTACAGTATAAATTAATAAATAAGTAAATAGTGTTGTGTTTTGTAACTGATAGAAAAACAAACAAAATCTCTCCTGGCTAAAAGCTATCTACCTATGTTTAGCTTTTTTTTTTTCTTTCTTTCTTCCTTCCCACTAATTCTGACTTTTTATATCCGGCTCTTTTGATTTCCAAGAATAAGGCAGTTCCTGGCTGAGTAACTGGATAAATAACCAGCTTGACTAGGTCACAGGTGATTTAAGTTTGTTTCATTATGCTGATATTGCCTAGCTGGGAATGTGTTTATTGTGGTTGGGAAATAGTCTTTGAAGACTTTTGGAACCATTCTCTTTCAGCTGGTTATAAGAAGGAGATAAAAGATTCCTATGAGCCCAGGACAAACTGCTCTATGTTCAGTAAGGTGTGTTGTTCTTATCATGGCTTCTCAAATAATTGAGTATCCCTGAAGTGGATATATTGAGCAGACTTTTCATGCCAGCCTTGGTGGCACAGAAGATTCCAGCATCAAATAAGCATGAGATATTTTCTATGCAGCTAGAAAAGAGCTGGCCCGAGAAGTGACCCTACACACAGGTGATGACTCAAACCAAGGCGTAAGCCATACTGTATAGATATCTCCGCTCAGCAGACATGTCATAAGGAGCCCCAGCAGCTCTCTGCAAGTCACACTCTTCTCATCCTTCCTGCTAAACCTCACTCCCAGATGTGTTTGAAGGGAATTGGAAAAGGTATGTCACCACTTGGGAACCTCTACTTAACAATTACAAACATTTTCAGTTTTGGACCACGGTTAACATTAGCAACTCTAGACAAAGAAACACACATGTGTGAATAGCAGGAGAACCTGACCAACACAATCAAGTACCTGTGTTAAAAATAGAAGAACAGAAGACAGCGTCAATGAAAGTTGGAGTGGTCTTACTTCTGGGTCTTTTGAGTATCAATTCCAGGATTAAAAAAAAAAATTTAGTGTACTTTCTTGCAGAACTGAATAAGTTCTCTATATGCTCAGAGCAATTTAGAAACATCTTGAGTCTTATATGGTATATTCATTCCCAAGTTGTAAAATATCGAGCCTACTGCTTAGTTTACTCAAGTTCCAAAAATCTTACTGCCATTTTGTTACTATTATTATTTTTGCTATTATAGTCACCATTAGTGCTAGAAGATAAATGACAATAAGTAATGCTTGTTCCTTGGTGGCAAGTGTGAATGGCACAACAATCTGCTCTTCCTCAAACACTCTGCACAGAGTTGATGGACACTCTTTTGAACCTTCTAGTTTGCGTGACTTTCTGGCACATATATTGGCATTGTGAATTAGATATTTTATCTAAACCAAACTGATGTTATGCAGAGATACAAATAGTTGTAGCATTCTCCAGACAGATAGACAGCTGGAGGAAAGAGGGGCAGTGTTAACCTCAGCCGTCTAATTACTCACTTCATTCATCCAAGTGTCAAAATTGTTCTTCCAATTCTTGCATCTTTATTTTTCTCTAACAGCCATTCACATATTTTAGACAGTGGGCATTTGTTTATTGTTTTAATTTGCCAAAGATGATGGACAAAATTCAATAAAAAATGTAAACTCAGTGATACCAGGTAGCACTATCATTCTTCAGCCATTTTAATAGGGAAGGACTACCCAGTTGCAAATATCCAAGATGAGTTTCAGAGGCATGAGAGAGACCACACTTAAAGAGAACACGTGTTTCTATGAAGCATTGAAGGATAGTATGAGTACGTTAAAGAATTTGACATTGGGCAGTGTTCTTCCATGTTCTTGATTGCTCTGATTTATTCCTCCAGGCTACATATCTGAAAGTTTGTGTAGGATACTTAAGTGTAAATTGCTTTAAAAATTATTCAAACCATCTAAAGAGGTTGCTGTAGGCTAAATGCTTGTGCCTCCCACCACACAATAAAATAACATGCACACTGATGTCAAATCTTCAGTGTGATAGCAGGTGGGGCCTTTATGAGATGATTAGGTCACAAGGGTGGAGCCCTCGCAAATGGGATTAGTGCCCCTGTAACAGAGATCCCAGAAAGCTCTCCCAACATTTCTTTTTTTTTCTTTTTTTTCTTTTTTTCTTTTTCTTTTTCTTTTTTTTTTTTTTTTTTTTTTTTTTTTTTTTTTTTTTT
>PVKB01002092.1:30670-187881 GCA_004027205.1 Ctenodactylus gundi
TTTTTTTTTTTTTTTTTTGCTGGGACATACTACATACTACCTGACATTCACAGCCTTAGAGAGAAAAGGTTATTTCAGGTCTTGGTCCATGTACACATGGCCAGGAATGGTGGAAAGGCTGGCGGAGGATTAGCAAGAGAGAAAGGCTGCTCCTGGATGTCAAGAGAAAGAATCAGGGACTTGGGGAGGTGCTGATGCAAGAGTATAGCCTTCCAGGCCACCCCAGAGTTACAGGTGATCTATTACAACCTCAGTAATCTGCCATACCTTCAGTGATCAAACCCAAATCCTACTAGTACATGAAGTCTGTAGGTAAACTACAACACCCAAAGACACAAGGTTTGGGGGGAACATTCCAAATCCAAACCATTGCATATTCCATTCTCCCATGTGAGGACATGGCAAACGAACCACTCAGCCCTTCCAGTGAGTCCGCTGGCACCTTGGTTTCGGCACCTTAGACTCCAGACCCTGGAAAGTAAACTTCTGTTGCTTATAAATCACTCAATCTATGCCATTCTGTTACAGAAGCCTGGACAAATGGAGGCATTTATAAAATAAGTCAGTTTATCCTGGTATTGCTTATATAATTATTTTATTAAAATGTTATACATATATTGTTTGAAGTTGAATTTTGCATAATTTCTTAGCAAAGTTACCTATTCCAAATATGATCATTCTTTTTTATGATCATTTTATGTACTTTATTACTAAGCCACTTGTATTAGATGGTGTTAAAAATTATCTGGAACATGAGGGAAAATGATTTGGTGAAATTAGTATTTCAAAAACATTGACTCAGTTGAAGTCAGAGAGCAGGGAAGAGTGGAGAATTATTAAAAATCAAAAGTCTCACTTTATCTTATTTGCAGGAATCTATGAGGGATGAGAAAAATTCCAGGGCTAAAAGTGGATATCAAAAGGTTTGTGGCTTTAGGCAAACATCCCAACCTACACTAATGTAAGTTCGTCATCAACACTGTTAAGCATAGAAATATGACAAACAGCAGATTTTCACCTTCTCTTCTTAGAACAAAATTCTGGAAGCCAGTGGCCACAGACCCTCAGGCACTACTTTCTGTCCTTACCTATAAAGTGGGAAGACAAGACCTTACTGCCAGAGTGTGGACTCTCTTACGCCTCCATAAAGGAGCCAGGAAAATCCTTGGTCTGGCCTGGTGAAAGCCTCCCTAAGAGAAGTAGGTTCAGCCATCACATGAAGGGTGATTTAACAAATGCTTTACCAGTAATAGCAGCCTAATTTTTAAGTTAAAAATTCTGTATGGCCCATGACGAAGTCATAGACATTCAAATAGCCCTTAGCATAATAAATGCTTCCCCCACCCCTTGGCTTACAGGAACATTTGTAGGATTATGTTCAATGTTCAAGTAGAAAATAAGCCCTTTTCTCACTTTGAAACCAACTCTGAGTTCCTCCTCTAATGATAAACTGGGAGAGGTAGCAAGGGCAGAGTGCCAGCAGAGCGCCATCTACGTGCTGGGGACTGTGCCAAACCCTCACTCGTACCGGAAGTGCACTCCACATGCAACCCTGCAAACACCATGCTAAAAGCCCACTTGGCTGATGGAGAAAGACAACTTCAAAGATCAGAGGGTACAGAGGGCTGAGTGAGGACTAGAATCTTGATTTGTCTGTAGTCAAAAACCTGGGGACCCCCCCCCACACACACACACACATTTGATGTTACAGGAAAGATCTCAATATTATATAATTCTGTTCAAGCAAATAATTCCAGTCTTAGTTCTGCAATCTCTCTGAAGGGTAGAGCAACAGTGTAATCAACATTCAAATTATCCCCTCATGTACCTCCAGTGCTCACTAAATGTACCAGCTGCCACTAACATACCTGCGCCATCCTTTCCAGAATCTCTGTGAGCACCGCTAACTCAAATGTAAACACTCCCTGGTTCTCGTTACAATAGGTTCACTCCTCTATACATTGACACAGCATGAAAAATACTTATCTTGGGGGATGCAGTTTTATAGCCCTTGTTGCATTCATTCCAATCATGAAATAATAACTTCATTGAGGAAAACTTAGAAAATGATAAAAGCATAGAAGGGAGTAAAACCTCAGGCAAACACCGTGAACATCTTAGGATATCTTCTCATTTTCTATTCGTTAATCTTTCTGTAATTATTAATCATGTGATTACTGTGAGTGAAGAATACGGCCAGATGCTGTGGGCACCTTGACCTTGAGTGTGAAGATTTATTACATTGACAAAGAGGACACACACACACACACACACACACACACACACACACTTGTTTTTTTGCTTTTAACTTACAAATACCAAATGCTTTACTGACCTCCCTTCTTACATTGCTGTTTTTAGTAAGGATGCACAGAACATCTTTGTACGTCAGTCTTTGATATATCTGGTTAATAAAACCATTAGGCCAAAGTCCCAGTACTTGAAATGCAGGACTGAAGTATATTCATTTTTAAAGTGTTTAAAAGTGACAACTAAAGCTTTTAAAATTAGATAATATATATTTAAATTGGGATGAAAAGGCTTTCACGTTCTGGTTCCCACCCAAGTTCGCTCTTGGGACACAACTAAGGTCACCCATTTTTTAACTCTTCTTCTAGAGATTTCTCTGTGCACAGCCAAGCAAACACAGCTGTGTAAGTGTGGGTTACTTTATCCCCCTTCTTCTTTTCTTCAGGCACACACAGCACATTACACCACTGCTGTGTCTCACCTCCCTCCCATCGATGTATTTTGGAAATGGTTCCATACCAGTAATTAAAAGCTTGCCCGTGCTTACAGCTGCGTAAGGAGCCACGGTGTAAATGCATCGTGATATATTTAATCAGTTTTCCCTTAATGAGTGTTTTCATTTTTTACCTTTTTTTTTGTTATTACGAGAAGTAGTAGGAAAGAACACTGTGTATGTGATGGCTCACACATGTTTGCATGTATCTGTAGGATAAACTTCTGGAAGTGAAAAAAATTGTTTGGCCAAAGGATTTGTGTTTTTGTAATTTTGGTACCTCCTGCCAAATTGCCTTCCAAAAGAGATTGTACAGTTTCCACTCCGACTGGGAGGACACAGAGGTATCCATTTCCCTGCCAGCCTGCACCACAGACTCATCGCTTCCATGTATTTTCAAGAATATCTGGAAACCCATACTTGTTTCTGGGGGAGCTTCAAAGGGTCAGTTTTTAAACTTTGAACAGTGCTCGTCTCCGTTATGTTTTATATTATATAATATTTCATTCACAGCATATATTGGACAAGAGGATAGTTTCACTATGGCTCAAGAGAGAGCCAAACCAATTGAGTATTTCTGAGTATTGGTATGTCACGAATAATTTCCAAACTACTGGTAGACTATAGGATTTTTCTAGCTCAGTGGCAGTTTCTGCCCAGACTGCTACATGGAAAGAGATTTTTGTTATCATTTGTACATGATCTCTAAGATCTAAGTCCAAATATATGCATAAATGTTTTTACTTTACTGATCTGAATGAATTTTTAAGCAAGAAAATTCAATGTAGTAGAACAGGTATTATAGCATTCCAGTCATGTATAAAAAAGCTACACAAATAGCTTGGTCCTTGTTTTCAACTTTCTGCCCCTGGGTGCAGACCTTGCTAATTTTGTGTCCTTATCTACCATATTCACCCCACCTGTACTTAAGTGTTTTGTTTTCTTGTTCTGTTTTGCAGTGCTAGAAACTGAATACAGGACCTTCAACCTGCCAGGCAAGCTCTCTACTACTGAGATACATCCCCAGCCCCAATCTTCTGTGTAATCGATAAAAGATGATTAGAAACTCTTGATTATTGGAAAGATTTTAAAAATTTCCTATAATATATTCTCAGTGAAGAGTCACCTAACTACTGACACCTGGAAATCATTATGACAGCACAAGTTCAAACTCAAGTATCCTATTCTGTGTCCCCAGACCATTCTCCCAAGTACGGAGTGAAGTGTGTTTGTGTACTTGCTGTGCAGTAAGTTGTTGGAGACCGGCTCTGAAATGGGGGCCACTAGCCGGAAGGGAGCAGGGAGCAAAGCTCTGCCTCTGGTCAGTCAGCAAAGGCATAAGAACCTAATGGGAGGGGCTGGAGGAATGGCACAGCGGTTAAAGTGCTTGCCTTGCAAATGCAAAGCCTTGAGTTTGATTCCCTAGCACCACAAAAAGCCAGGCCTGGTGATGCACACTTGTAATCCCAGCACTCTGCAGGTCGAGGCAGGAGGATTGCTGTGGGTCCGAGGTTAACCTGGGCTACGTACGTAGTTCAGGAGCAGCCAGGGTTACACAGTGAGACCCTGTCTCAAAACAAAGAACCTAACTGGAGTGTGCTGACATGGGGCGGAGCTTCACTTGCTCCTGGCCTCCTGCTCCCCACTCCTTTGTCCCTGTGGCCTAGTCTGTCCAAGGCCATAAGGACCAGTGCCTCTCTGTAACCCCAGGAGTGGGGATTATAAGATGCATTCCCATGTTTATGCTGATAAGTGCAAGCAATATATCTAGACCTTAACTCAAATTGTGATGAGTTAATCTAGGAAGATTGATACTAAAATACTAGGCCTGGGGCTGAAACATAGCTCAGTGGCTAAAACGCTTGCCTGGCATACACAAGGCTCTGGGTTCAATTCCCCAGCATCACAGAAAGATTAGCTGGATGTGGTAACACACACCTGTGTTCTAGCTCTCGAAGGCTGAAGCAGGAGTATTGCCCTGAGTTCCAGGCCAGTCTGTGCTTAATACTAGTACCAGCCTGGACTACAGGAGACCAAAAGCCCCAGGCCTTCTAAATTCATGTGTATGCTTTCTCGGCACCTCTGTTCTCTCTTCCCCTCTCTTTTCCCTCTCTCCCCTTCTTCTAGAAACAAAGTATTTATGAAAAGTCTCTAAATTTCTTTTTGAGTCAGTCTCAGAAGGTAATGGGGTCTACTCTGTCAAAAATGTGCAGTCACGCCTGACACACTGCAATCACATGGAATGCACGCTGTGTTATATTTCGAGTAGCAAACAAAGTTCATCAGCTGATGGAAGGACTGCCCTGTACTCCGTAAATGTGTGAGTGAGAGAGAGAGAGAATGGGAGAGAGAGAGAGAGAGAGAGAGAGAGAGAGAGAAGAGAGAGCACAAGATAAACAGACGTCGCCCCGCTTCGTGGTGGCTGGCATCAAGTAACAACATATCTCAAAAGACGCAGCACAAATAACATACCTGTTCTGATAGTAGCAGAAGCACTACTAGATAAAAATGCTATTTAGTTATTATTATTATTATTTTTAAAGCTGAGTAGAAGAAATCGCTCTCACCCAGGGCATTCAGCTCACACACTAGACTACAATGCAATTTCCAAATCTAAGCACTCAAATAGTTTGGTCATTTGTTACCAAAGATATTTGTGGCTATTTAATTATAAAATTAGGATGTTTCCTGAGCAAATACTGAAAAAGTAATGATACAATGGAAAGTTCTGGGATAGGGCACAAAAAAAAAAAAACCAAACAATGGAAAGTTCTATGGAATTTTACTTAGCTCCGATTTTGGGCCAGCACTAGTTTTGAACACAGGTTCTTCTACATTGGAGAAATTAGGTGAGTAATATTTCAGTTTCCTATACTAATAAGTAGTCCCTTGAGTTATAAATTTACATTTTTCTAATAGAAAAATCTAATGTGATTTAATTAGAACCTGAATTCTCAAAATTAGCTAATAACCACTCAGTAGGTTAATCGCAAACCACAAACAATGCGCGTTCACCACCTAGTGGCTGTGGTGGCAAACTGCAAGTCCATTATGTTTCCAACAGTGTATTCTTGCAAATTTAATTCACAGAGCACATAGGAAGCCTTACAGACAACTCCCACTTTCTAGACATTTTATGTCGTTTTAGTCCCTAAAGAACTATCGATGCCCTCTCTCCTTATTCCTTGTCAGTTCCTACTGTGCAAGCTACGTCCGCTGTCGCTCACCTCATCCTGGCATTGCGGTCTAACCCTCCTGATTAGATTGTCCAGTAGAAGGACCTTGCCCAGTGCGAAG
This sequence comes from Ctenodactylus gundi, assembly GCA_004027205.1. Classification (NCBI taxonomy): domain Eukaryota; kingdom Metazoa; phylum Chordata; class Mammalia; order Rodentia; family Ctenodactylidae; genus Ctenodactylus; species Ctenodactylus gundi. The sequence continues at coordinate 36,711 of PVKB01002092.1, forward strand.
TGCTTGGTTCTCAACAGGCTTGACAAGCTGAGAACTAGCACGGGGGTCAAGTGTGCTGGTTCTGGGAACAAGGCCTATTTTCTAGGCTGTCCCGGTGCAGAACGTCCTCCCTGAGGGCCTTTCCTACCTCTCTACACCTGGGTAATTCCTACCCATTCTTCAAGACATAAAGCTTACTGCGTGCAAGAAACCCCTTGTGATGCTTCCCTTGAGGTCCCTCTCCTTGTCCTGAATCCTGAGAACAATCCCTGATGCCTGACGCCCTCCATGCACCCCTGATCCACTCGTGCTGCCCTCTTTTTAGAGTCCCTTGTGCATCTGTGGACTAGTGGATGGTTTCTCTGGTGGGCAAAGGGACTTCTTTGGGAAAGTCCTTCAGGTCAGTTATTGTTCCTATGTGTTCACACTCCCAGCTCAGGGAAGAACACAATTCTCAAGATATACTTGAGGGTTGTGTCCACCAACCCTAAGAAGCATTGTTCTATTTTTGATCTTTCAGCCTGCAGATGTCACACAGGTGTGGCTTTTGATCACCCTGTCATCTTTTGCTAGCTAAAACACGTGTGATATTTTCAACAGCAGCTGCAGCAGCTTCATGTCAATACATCCTCATAGTTGGTGAGAAGGGAGACTGGCATGATGTTTCGGTGTAACTTAGGCCAGAAGAGTTCTCCTTTGAGTACCTGGGCATTTTAGGTAAAACTCGCGGTTAAAATTTGGCAAAGATTTGTGTCCTTTAGTCACTTCACTGTGCATTTGCAGGCCGGCTGTGATGATTGATGAATACCTTGCAAAGGTCACTATCCATCTTCAAAATTCATCAATCCTAAGTAGGAAACCTTCTGCCTTTGAAGACAGAAATGTTACTGCTTCGCAAACACATTAGCCGAGAATGTGGTTTGATCAACAGGGCTCGGGACTCACGAAATCAACATTTATTCACCTGTAGCAGGCAGTACACTTCTGGTTCTGATTAAAACTAATGCAAACACAACTGCTAGCTTTAGGGAAACGCTGTGTTTTGTAAATGAATTTCAATATATCCTGGAATGGCAAAAGTTACTGAACTTCCTATTCTATATGAGTCCATAGTGGCAAGGCACGCACACAGGATGTCGTGGGGGTCTTAATAAACCGGATAATTTATGGAGTACTCATCCAGCTGGTTGGTGTCTCCAATCTCAACCTTAACTCTTTACTTACAAGCACACAGTGAGATCTTAATGTTCATTTGTTTTGAATGAAGTGTAAGTCAAAAATTTTACAAGGCTCAAATCTCCTCATCACATGAAGTGCTACAGTAATTACTTTGCCAGACACAATATTTTCTTGAATCATGCACATTCTCGAAATACATGTGTATACACGTTTTAAAAATAAAATTCACGTTGACTTATCGTTCTTAAAATAGCCTCCTCTACACATATCCATTTATCTCTAGACAGTCATTGAAAATACGATTTGCCAAGGATTTGAATTTGTGTGTCTGCAAGCTGCACATTCTTACAATAAAAAAGTAGAAAGACCTACTTACGTGCCTTCAGTTATCTTTGTTGAATTTGATTTTTTAGATATAAATAACCAAACTCTCTCAACGTAAGCCTGACACCGACAACGAAAATGCTTCAGGAGACACACTACTGCTGCAGTTAAATGCAAATGCTTTGAGTGCATGCAGGATTAAAGTTGAGTTTAAGCCACTGAATAAGGAAATTTAGAAGTTAAGTGGCAGTAATTTAAGCCTGCTGAGTCAGGTTTTCCAAGTGAGCAAGCTGCCCCTTGGGGATAAATCTGGCGCAGTTGTTAAGTGGTGCAAACTCTGCTGGATCGCCCAATTTTACTATGAATGACGACATTATCCTTGATACCTTGGCAGTTTTTATGCCATGTTCATAGGGCTTCGTTCTGTGAGAGGCCCTGCCTTTGTTTCCTCCACAGTTCCCCAGGGCCCACTGTGTGTGGGGGCAGCAGCTGAAGACACACTGCACTTTTGTGCTCCTGAGTTGTTGAGTGGATGCTACTTGAAAACACCTTCCAGTACTGAGAATTCTATTTATTTAGAGGAGACTTGGACCTAAGGAAGTAGATGACTTCCTGGAGAAGGTGAGGACACAGGATGCAGCGCACACTGGTTAATGTATGAGGATGAGAACTCAAAGTGCTGGATTAATGCCAAGAATTCACATCAAGGGTAAGAGATGAGAGGAAGCTCATCTGGGAGCTGTGGAGAGCGGTGAAAGTCAACCCAGGGCACCTGCTCAGCCATCGAGGTGCTGTGCCCTTTCTCTCTGGAATGTGAGATGTTCATGAAACATCTTCAGGCTCTGTATGATATGAAGGAACTCCTCTCTAAATTCATTGTCGAAACACCACTTCACAGATACGTTACAGACAATACTTGACTTCTATAGACTCTCACAGTGACACCTGCAAGCCTCTCAAGTTGAAAAGGAAAAGATGTGTAGTTTAGTGGTACAGAGCTTGTATGGTATGCAGGAGGCCCTGCGTTCGATCCCCACCCCTGCAAGGTATCAAGCTATCTTGATAAATATCTAGAAAGAGAGACAGATGGATAGATAGATGGATAGAATCTATCACAACAGAAGTATAAAAGTGGAAGACTGTTTTACCTATTTCTAGCTGTATGTTCTATCCTAGAGGAAAGTATGAAAGAGAAAACTTTGGGCACTTTGGTTCAAGTTGTATCTGCTTTTAGCAAATGAAAAGACTTAATCTTGCTTATTGTACTAATAATAAAGGTGTTAAACTCAAGATGAAGTCTTATACAGAGCCAACGTGGATGACAAAGAGAGATCTCATGCGAGCTTGAGCATTTAGATCTGACAGCTACTTTGAGAAGCTCTGCTAATGCTGTTAAGTGCATTATTTAAAATTAATTTAACTTGTTTCTAGTTTCCTTTCAGATGCTTTAATAATAGACAATAACATCCCATGTCACTAGGTTGGAAAGATCCTCTAGCAAAATTCTCTCACCTTTTGGGTGGGGAATTTCTGCAAAGCTGTCTGTAAGAACAGAACTGGGAGACAGCAGGAGAGGCAAATGCTTCCAAGTCTTGAAGTGGAATTCCACTCGTTGGCTTGCTGGCTGTGACTTTTCCATGAGCTCTTTAACCTCTCTAAACTCCAGTTTTCTCTGGGGAAGATCAAGAATAGTGATATCTATGTCTCAGGAGTATTGGAAGGATCAAATACAGTGATCCAACTGCAGCACTCATCCTCTTGCTCAGTCACAGCAACACTTCCTAAGTGTGAACCCTTATTTTATTTTAAGAATGTTTAAATGATATCATATAGGCTGTAAAGTTTAAGATAAAATCCTGAGTTATCATTAGGGCAATGAAATATGACGCTAAAACTCTTGGGAAGTAGAAATCTACTGGAAAAAAAAATCACTGAAATACTTCTACAATATAGCAACCTAACAGTACAAAATAAAGAGAAGGTATGGGCTGGAGGTGTAGCTTAGGGGCTAAAGTGCTTGCTAGAAAGCTCAAGGCCCTGGGTTCAATACCCCAGTGCCACATAAGCTGGGTGACGCATGCCTGTAATTCCAGCACTGGGGAGGCTGAGGCAGGAGGATTGCCATGAGTTTGAGGGCAGCCTGGGCTACATAGTCAGTTCAGAGCACGTCTGAACTGCAAAGTAAGACTCCGCCTCAGAAACAACAACAACAAAAAACCCCCTTCAAATACTGAAATTATTGCATGAAGTAGATGCACAATATAGAAAAATGTGACACTTTTTAGTCTGGCAAGGACCAGAAAATGCTCCCTTCTCAAGATCATCAATGGTGCTGATAGTTGAATGTAATAGCTTTCTTTACATTTCTTTCTGGCTAAAACTTACTGCTATATTATTAAGCAGCAAAGAGATATTTTTATTTTCAAATTCTTGGCAAAACCAAGAGGTTTCAGCAATTCCTTCTGCTTTCTTCTTTTGATCTGGATTAACAGGCCGTAATTGGGTTCATTAACTCACGATTCTTTTTTTCCTCTGCCTTCCCAGGCAAGCTTTACAGCTCTAGAGAGTGATCGTGAGTTTGATCTAAAGCTGTCCAGCACCCCAGTTTCCGGCTCAACTCTGACTTGACCAAAACAAATGACAGTCTTAGCAGTCCATTTACTTAGGACCACCAAGCCCAAAATGGAAAACCCAGTACTATCACTTTAAATTAGTTTTCAAAATTACAAAAAAGCTTTTGAACACGTATTATGCTCTAGGCAGTTTGCTGAGTGGGTGAGATGTGAAAACCAACAATGCCATGCACTAGCCTTTAGGAGGCGAATGAACAAATCCTTAGGACACAATGTGGTACGTTCTACAATAAAGAGACCGCAAGATGGGGAGGTGGCTGGCTGGTAGAAGAAGACTTGACAAGGACAGCAAAGCAAATCTCTACTACATCAGACAATCAGCAAAGAGCATCAAAAGAAAACAGTGAAGATACAGTGCAAGCTCAGGTCAAAAGAAAACCCCTAGTCTATCACTTTTATTTTTCTACAGACAAGACTAAATAAGAATTGGCCCTACTAAAATTTATCCTAAAGCTGTATTTGGAGAAGCATTAAATGTTGAGCTTAGTAGCAAACCTGCAAACTTACTTATACTCAGTTCCATATGTATATACTTCAGGGTGTGCACAAAGCTAAGCCCTCTGTTAGGGGCAGGAGAGACATGGCAGAGAAGACGGAACAGAAGGAGGAGGAGACTTGCAGGTCAGGAACGTGAGAGGAGAGAAGGGAGAATGTGAAAATGTTTTATGACAGAGTGTCAGCAAGGGGCTATCAGGGGCAGGAACACAAATGCCTGTAACCCAGGTGGGGCGGGAAGCTGGCTCCACTGTTCCTCTGATCATGGCCACCTGCAAACCCAAAGCTGATGTTGCCCAAACTTAGTATTTTTCAAAAGAAATTCATCCAGCTTAAGATCTTCAGAGTTTTAAAAATTATTTAAAAATTCTGTCTAGAGCTTAATTTCATTCCTCAGCTGCATGTGTGCAGCCTCTGTCTTTTCAGAATGTGTACACAATAACTTTTGTGGATAATGGGATAACGGAAGGTAGGCTTACTGACAAAAGACTAGGGCACTGGATTCAAATCCTCCCCTGCCTGTGTGCTATGCTGACTGGTCAAGCCATCCAAATGTCTCTTGAGTTTTAGTTTCATGTCTTTGAACTGGAGACAAACAGATTTGCCTAATGTGAGAAGACGCTGTGAGGCGGCACATACTAAGTTCACCCAACTGACATGTTATTATCTCTAGAAATAAAAATAAAAGGAAGGGAGATGGTTCATACTTTCCAGGGAGTAAAACCAAGACATAGGAACCAAGAGATAGAAGATCCTGTCTTAGAAGAGTAGTGTTGCCTTGTTTGGCTGAACAGAAAACAGGTTAAGGAACATATAGACCACTGAGGATATCAGGCTGGGACCCAAGCTCTCGAGCTATGCCACTGTCATCGTGGGAGGGTCAGAATTTATGTCATAGGAAAAGAGAAGACAAAGGTTTTTTGAGCAAGGAGTGCCACATCGGGGCTGTTCTTCATGCAATCATCCAACCAAAACTTCCTGAGGGCTTGTTATGTGCACTGAGCATTATATTTGGACCTGTGGATGCAATAGTGAACAAGTACTCAAGCAAAGTATTCATATGCAAGCGGTGTTAGAAAGCAGATCTAAGTTAGAGGAGCCCAGGGTTGAAGAATCAAATTGGTAGGCCACTTCTAGTCTCAGGGAAGAGATGATACAGTCTGATTTCAGGCAGGAGCAGTGAGCTAATTAAGGTGAAGCCGGACTTGGTGGTACAGGCTTATAATCTTAGTGCTCTGGAAGGTGAGTTGGAGGACCATAGATTTAGGTTCTGCCTGGGTGCCTTAGTGAGACCCTGTGTCTAAATAAAAAAGAATGAGCTGGGAATGCGGCTCAGTGTGAAGCCTCTGGGCTTGATTCCCAGTGCTATAAAGAAAAAAGAAAAGAAAAAGAGAAGGAGATGAGTCAAGAGACGGAACAAGCAGATATTCAGAAGACAGGAAGCAACGTAAGTCAGAGGCCAGACTTTGTTTTTCTTTTCTTTCCTTGTGTGTTTCTACGTGACGGGGACTACAGATTGACTCAAGGCCACACACACACTGAGCTATTAATGTATCTCAGACCAGGAGTCAGGTTTCTGATTTGTCAACTTGGCTTTATAGGCAGCTGTAATGGCATTAGCAGAAACAAGGCCAGGGAGAGGAGAACACCCATTTATTGGTGAGAACGATCAGTTAATTTTATCCCAGGAGTTTTGACAAACGGCACATCAGTTTATCGATGGCTTCATCCCTGCAGCATGTCAACTGAACGGTTTGAAACAGTTGGGTTTTCTTAACAAGAGGTCATTCTAAATCTGATTAAACCCAGACATTTGATACCAAGACTAAATTTCTGTTTAGCTCTCTTTGTAAGATACATTATCCAAGGCTGGAGCCTGAACATAGCATTTGTGGTTAATAACCAGAAGCTTTAAGATGGTGAAAATAGTAAGAGAAGGAGAATGCCAGAGCCGCCCTGTGACCTGCTTCGACCTCGCCACGGTGCATGGTCATGGCGTTCTTACTACGAGAGCTCATGTGCAGCAAGGTCCACGAGGTTGTTTGGGGCAGGAGTTGACACTCACTCAATAGCCACCTTTCTGTTTGTGAGAAATACACACATATGGCTGTCTTGTGCCCACCTAGGTGCACCGTAGGGTCCCAGGTGGGATTCCATAGCTTCTCTGGGACTGGGAGAGGGCTCTCTGGAGCAAGACATGAGGTGGGATTGAAGAGTTGTGCTGGCTTTCTTGATTTCTTACAAAATGGCCACTGCTTTATGTCTCTTTTAAGGAAACAGGGAGGAGGCATGTGTAATACAGTAAGGCACAAATACAGCTCCTGGCCTCAGTTCTACTTTGCCTCCCTTTAGAGAGTGGGTATGCAGGGATAGAAGAAGAGTGATGTCAAAGACAGTCGAGGGAGCAAAAGGAAACCATTTTATCATTACGTATCTGAGGCTCTTCAATAAAATCATCAGTTATTCCTAACATAAAATGTTAGCACCGCACAGCAATTTTTTTTTAAAGAAAAACGGGTTGCTGCAGCTCAGAGTGACCACACTCACCATGTAGCAGACAATTTTATAATTGCCCACTTGCTGACATCTACAATATAAGAGTTTAGAACTCTTACATGAACTTTATAACCTTTTGAGGTGTTGTTCTTATTCCTGTTTTGCAGATGAAGAAACACTGAATTCTAAGCCAAGAGTCAGCAATTTTTTGCTTCTAACCAGTATAATCTTTAAAGGTCTAGATACGTAATGTTTTACGCCTCATAGCCCACACAATTTCTGTTACAACTACTCAACTGTGCCACTCAAAGCATGAAAGAGATGCAGATTTTAAAAAAAGGTACAATTGTGTTCTAATAAAACTTTATTTATAAAAAAGGAAACCAGCTGAGTTCACTTGGCAGAATAGTTTTCTGAATTTTACTTTAAATAATCCATTTTATAAATTAAGACAAAAGAATTAAAGTCTCTTATGCTAGGCTCCAACCAATTGAGAATTTAGGTTCTTCTGACTGATTGTTTAGGGTCTTTAATGATTAATGATTAATGAATTGAGTTGTTCTATAGTATTTGAGCTTTTGAACTGACAAGACAGATATGATACTCTTGACAAATTATCATTTTAAACCAGATGATTTGATTCATGCAATTTGATGAGGTGTTTATTCCATTTCTCAAGTTGAGGGTAAATGAGCATTTATTGATTTATGTGTGTATATATATATATATATATATATATATATGAAAGTATATATATATATGAAAGTATATACATGAAAGAATATATATATATGAAAGTATATACATGAAAGTATATATATATATATATATATATATATATATATATATATATATACATATTTATTGAGACAGGGTCTTCCTTGGTAGTCTAGGCTGGTCCTGAACTCACTACACAGTTCAGAATGGCCTCAAATTCACAGCAGTCCTCCTTCATCAGCCTCCTAAGTGCTGGGATCATAGGTGTGTACAACCACTCCTGGCTTATGTGGTGCTGGAGAATTGAACCCAGGGCCTTGTGCATTCTAAGCAAATACTGTAACTATGAAGCTCTGCCCCAATCCTAAATTGCATTTTAAATGCAGTTTACTTAAAAACATTGCCCTACAATAGAGAAATGCATGCTACAATTGTACCTATGATTAAGATTTATTGTTTGTTAAAGAGCAGCAGAATTTGGTGGCTATGAAACTACCAGTAGGTTAATCAGGACAGTAGTGTGTTAACATTCTGTGAAGTGATTCTGAATCTGTGTATCTTCATGTTAGTTTTCTAACTTGGCCTCTTATGTAACATCAGGTGTTTTGTCACAGTTAGGTGGACGGTTATGTCTTCTGTGCTCCTTAGCTCTGCGCTATAAAAAACCAACCAACCAACCAACCAACCAACCAGCCAGCCAAGCTGGCCCAGTCGGGGAGGTCTGTAATCTCGGCACCCTGGGAGGCTAAGGCAGGAAGATCACAATTTTGAGCCCAGTCTGGGCAAGTTAGTGACTTAGTAAGACCTGGTCTGAAAATAAAAAGAATAAAATAAAAATGGGCCGAGGATGTAGCTCGGTATAAAGGCCCTGAGCCTGGTCTTCAGTACTATAAAACAAACCAGAACAAAAACAAGACAGAAAAACTCCACACCCACTAACTCTGCATTATTTATTCAAACCTTTAAATAGAAATACAATTTGTGTAGGGCAAGCAGTTATTCCAAGACCTTTGTCCCTTCTACTAATAGCCTTGAAATGTCATGGAAAATAAAGGCAACATCTCCTGAACACTTATTTCTCTAGCCCTATTATTAGCACTCTAAGTTTTTAGTCTATGATTGTTTTGGGACCCCGTGCTTCAAAAAGATCTTCTTGTGCTCCACTTCCGGCTCTGTGCTGGGTCCTGAATCTAAGCAGAAAATAAGAGATGTAAATCTGCTTTGCTTTCAAGGGTAAACATGAGATGCTGTTCCCGTGACTATTTACAGTGGTAGAGCCACAGAAGATTGGTCAGTCCGCGCATTTGTGCTTTGCACAACGAGAAGGCTGTGAGAAGATCTGCCTCTGGAGGTCAAAAACGCCAGCTCTCTCTCTTACGTCTCTGCTGTGACTGTGGCCCCAGAACATTCCTGTCCTTGGCCTATACCACGGCTAGGGGTTCTGCTTTGATTCTGAGTGCCCATGACCTATTAGGTTATGTGCATTATATTTAAATAATTGGATAGGCTTGAAACAAGTTCAGAATCCTTACCAGACTATATAATTTTTGCTAGTCTAATTTCATAAAGGAGACTAAAGTGAAAAATATTTTGAGTAGACAGAGGTATTACTTGCTACGGTGACTAAAAGTCTTTTTGTTTTGTTCTGTTTTTTGCTCCCGCTGAGACAAGGTCTTGCTTTGCAGTTCAGTGTAGCTTCAGGTTGACCTTGAACTTGGCAATGCTCCTGGCTGGTGGTGCTTCCAGTGCCGGGAATACAGACCTGCACCACCATACCCAGCTAATCTTTATGCAATACTGGGGAATGAAATCCAGGGCCCTGTGCATTCTAGGTAAGTGCTTTAACCCCTGAGCTACACCCCTACCTCCTGACTGGGTTCTTTAGAGGTGGTGCCTCCCAGCACTTGAGATCTATGCAGCACTGTGCTATGAAACTTGCTGAAGAATAAAAAAATACATATTTTATTCAAGCCCTAGATTAACAGCTAGTTTCTCCAAATTTAAGTATTGATATGAAAGTCAACAAGAAAGCTTTGAGTGGCCTTCTCCTAAGGCCAATAACTTAGGAACTTTGGGCCAAGAGCTACTGAGATAAGTGCTATTGCAATATGCATTGTGCCTCTGAGTAACTGAGGCTGAGGCTGTTTAGAGAGTGAATGACAGAGGCGGGAAGTAATAGAAGAAGTCCAACTCCAGCACTCTGGTCTGCACAATCACTTGATCAAATCTGTCTCTCAGTGGAAAACTTGCTGAGTGAGAGACAAAGGAGATAGCATACTGCAGTTCCCTGATCCCCGGCTCCCTGCTGACTGATTACAGAGCATGTATCACTGGGGTGACTGTCCTGCCTATGTGGCCACAGCCACATACAATCCGTGATCAGGTCTCACTGTTGCTGTTCTCATCACCATTACCAAAGTCTACTCCTTGCTTTTGTATTGTCATTGAAGTTCGGGGGAGAAGAATGCCTTACTAATGGTTTGACTTAGTTTTGGGGTAAGTGAAATTCAGTTTTTATGCTCATTTCTTTCTTATTTTAGACTTCAATCTACTAGACCTCCCCCCCTAATTTTTATTTGATTATTAGTTTTTACAAATTCCTATGGCCTGGCATACGCATTCTCGTCCTCTCTTTCTGGGCCTGAGATGGGATTGTACTTTGTTACCTCCCTCAAAATAACTTGCTGTAGCTAGTGAAAGGTAAGCAGCAGGCGTCTGCGGTTCTTCTGGGCAGAAGTCTCCTAGGAGTCAGTACCTCTCCTTCTGACTGGTAATATTCTTCATAGCAGAATGTGATTGAGATAAGGATAAGGGTGACAATGAAAGCATGCACCAATTCCCCTGCCGGCCTCTCCATGGTGGTGGACCTGCGGCATGAGCAGGAACAAAGAGTGCCGCGGTTTTCAGCCCCTACAGCTTGGCACTATCACTGCAGCAAACCCTAGCCCCCTCTGCCTGCTCCTCTGCTCCAGAAGGTGTTGATTCAAAATTAGGTGCCTAGTTCAGAACAGCAATATGTCTCCAAAAGGCCTGGAAATAGTAATATAGAAAGGAAAAGTCTCCATTATCTAAGACTGAAACCTGGTGAGGATTTTTTTTTCTTTTTCTTTTTTTTTTTTTTTGGAAATAGAAGTATGGGATTTCTAATTCCTGCAACTGACTTAAACTATTTGGAGAATTCCAGAAGCCCTGAATCTTCCCACATGCTCTCAGACACGAGCATGTGTGTCTTCAAAGCAACGTGGAGTTTTAAACTCTTTTTGGCCAAGCTGAAATCACCACTCAGAAGCGCAATATTTTAAGTTTCCTGACAGATATGGTAAGTCAGTACAGCAACCCAGGGCTTTTTTTTTTTCTTTTTCTCCTTTTAGTAATAGCTGAAAAGAGTGATGCCGTGAGTTAGGGGTTTAAACAGAAAGAAATTGAAATCCGTGACAGTGATGACTTAATAATATTGCAAATTATAGTTTTTAGTTCAGGTAATTTAGCATACCAAATCACAGTTTAATTTTCTTCTACGGAGCCCAGGCACGTGAGGTGGTGTACCGGAGAAGGGGCAAAGTGGGGTGGAGGGCGGGGCCGAGGATAACGGGAGAAAAGAGAAATTCAAGACTTCTCCAACGCAGGTGCCCTTGGAAGACCAGTAGAAGCGACCTGGAGAATGTACTTGACAGTCCCTTAGGGCGCGCCAGCCCTGCGGCCCTGAACTTTGCGGGGCCAAGAGTCCTTGTTTCCTCTCGCTCAGCTGCCTGCTTCTCCGGAAGCAGAAGGAACACACCGAGTGCGCGAGGGCCTGACAGCTATGAAGCGATGACTCTGAGAGTGTCAGCGAAGCGGAGCTGCCGCTGAATGGTGGTGTCCTTGATGGCGCACAGAGCCGGCGCGCGCCAGAACGCGGGAGGGGGAGCTGAATCACTTAACCACTTGTCTTTTGTTCTAGGATCAGCCTTTCAGATAAAATAATCCGCGTTCAGTCCATGCTAACAACTCCCCTTGCGAAAGTATTCAAAATAGCTTCCTCCACAAGGCGATTAACTCACCTGGCTCCTGCAGTATTTGTTTGGTGGGACAGCTGGTGAACAACTGTTCTTAATATCGATCTTCCAAGACGATCGCCTGCACCCCAGCCACGAAGGAGTGTTGGGGGAGTGAGGCCGAGTTCTGCGAGCTACGCTCAAAAGCAGCAGTTGCTCAAACCCGTCAATAGTATCTAGCCAGACAGCAGCCCATCAGCTCCCACGATGTTCCCCCAGCTTCCCAAAATGGCCATGTCTGTACCTGAGCTCAGAGGCTAAAGGTCAGGTAGGTAGGTGGCATTAGCAGGTGCCTGAAACAAAAATTATCAAATCCAGGTACTTAAGAACCACCCTGTTGAAACAATTTCTAGCTTCCACGCCATCCTCAACGAACAAGAATCTCCTAAGGTGGGATAAAGAATCTGTATTTTAATATGGTTCTGATTGTTTTTGAAAACAAGTTTGTTGTTTTAAAATTTCTCAAGCTTATCCAGCTAGGGGAAAACAAAAACAAAAAAAAAATAGAAGAAAAGAAAATGTCACTTCTCAGGCACATAAAAAGCACACACCAAAAACACTCAAGAAAACAAACTCAGTCCAAAGACCTCATCTAAACAGACAGGTCATATCGCTTGTCATTCAAATTGGGACATTTCAGAAAGTGAAATGTGGTGCTATTGATAATTATACCAGGAACAAGCTAAGATTTGGCTCTGAAAACCAGGACTCCTGGTCACTTGAGTTCAGGAGTAACCCAGGCAGGACAAACGTTTAGGATTTAAGTCACTCATTCAGCCAAAACCCATCCAGTCTTGAGGCTTAGCAGTTGGGGCAGATATTGTAATGGGGAGGCTTTTATCAGTCCCATCCCAAATGTAAAAGGTTTGGTCGGGAGGCTCACTGTGACCGGGGTACGGCAGGGTGAACTCACTCCTGCCTACCCCGACCGGGAGGAGACCAGTTGGAACCTCGACCTCACAGTGGAAGAGTGCACAAAGCAGTGACACGTATCCATAGCACCTTCAGAAGTCTGTCTCACAAAATGTAAAGAATTGGTCCTCAGAGGCAGAGCAGAGGAGAAACAAGCCAGACATTCTTCTCTTTCCCATACTCATCTTCTGTATGGAGGAAACACCTTTCCCAAGGTTTAGTTCTATTTTCCTGTTAGTCTGCTCAGACCACTAACAATTATTGTGATTTTTTTTGGTTGGTTTCTTCCCAGAGATAAATATTGCAGTATCTGTGTAGGGCAGAATAAGAACAGATTGTATATTTTCACTATTCAGTGTATGCAAATTATGTAAGTTAATCAGTGTGTAAAGGGTGTTTTAGAAGTGTAGTAGCCAAAGGAAAATATATTTCTAGGAAAAATCTCACTTAATTTCTTTGGTTTTCATGATTGTAGGATATTTTGCACAGTATTGCAATGATGTTACTGCATATTTACTTTCAGGGACCACATTCTTAGAATAATCTCAAGAGACTGTTATTCAATTAAGGATCTCTGAGCAAAGGAAATTTTACTCTGAGTTCTTAAAAATCTCCAGTACGGGAACTCACTATTTAAGATGTGAAGACCAATGAAAATACATATGCAAAAGAATTTAAACTGTTAACAAAGTAAACTTCTCTTCTGGAAATTATGATGGGGTACATGATGCCTCTTCTGTGTATGGCTGCCCACGCATGGAATGGAAACAAAACACCGTTGGTGGGCAAGTCCTTGGAGAAAAGCACTGTTTAAGGAAACATCGAAATAATTACTAAATACGTGTGAAAGAGGCCTGGTGATAGTTACAGGAGAAGAAAAGAGAAGGAAAGGAAGGAAGAAATTATTCTTGGATGATTATAAAATACATCTTATTTACCTGAGAGAGTTGAAGCGTATTGGCTATGCTTTTTAAAAACTGGTCTTAATTACCCTCGAGACCAGAATTCCATATGAGATAAATATGTTTTTAGATAGTTTCCTAAAATATGTATAATTTACTCAAGGAAAAAAGGACTGTGTCCTCCGGAGCCAACTTAGCCTCACAGGTAAATACAAATTTAAGTAGATTCCTAAGAAGAATATTATGTACAGTAGCTGTGGAAAGGGATGTCTGTGAAGAAGATGGGAAAGTCCGTCAGCTAAGGACAGAATAAAAATGTATTGAAAAAAACCCCACCATTTCTCAGTGGACTATAATTGGCTATGCATAATAAAAAGTCTTATTTTCAAAAATGTATTCTGCATCCACAGAGTTTTAAATCTCAATGACCGCGTTATTTTTAAGACTTGGAATGCTAAGCAGTATTAGTGAGAGTGACAGAGGAACCCGGTGGCAGATGTCATTCTGTAATTTACAGCTCTCTTTGACATCTTTTTCTCCCCATATCCTTTTAGAGCAGATTTCATCTAAAGCCATAGGTGAAAAGTTACAGAAGATGCAGAGACAAACCTCAGCTTTCCTTCCTGGTTTGATTGATGCTTTCAGACGCGCCAGAGCACAATTAACTTTCAAAGTAGGTCTTATTATCCAGGCAGAGTTGTCTACCATAACCACACAAGAAGGACAGAAAGACACACAGATGCAACTCGCCAGTCTCCAGGCTCATTTACCCAACTCTGGCTTTCAATGATACGCTTGAATTATATGCTACAATAAACAAGAGACTCACTTTACCTCTAAGGACACACATGGACTGAAAAGGGGATGGAAAGATATTCCGTGAAATGGAAACCAAAAGAGAGCAGGAAGAGCTCCCCTTAGATAAAAGAGATTTTAAATCAAAATATGCAAAAAGAGACAAAGGAGGGCCTTATGTAATGACAAAGAAATCAATTCAGCAGGAGTGCATAAAAATTATAAACATATGTATCCAGTGCCAAGGCACTCAAAAACTTAAGGCAAATGCACAACGTACAGGGAGGAATAGATTCCAACATATTAAGAGCAGGACTAGGAATTCAGTATCCACACTGAAATCAACACAGAAACACAAACGACTGCAAACCAAATGGACCTATTAGTCATTTACACGACACTCTCCTTCTCTTGCGAGACATGTAGCTTTTTACTGCACCTGTCCTATGGTCTTCCTATATTATCCAATTTCCACGCAGAACACTGTGGGATGTTAAGCTGTGAGAACAACTGTGTTCTGAGTGCTGCTCACTACTGCTCACGTCTTCCCTCCAACGCTTCCATTTCAATTTTCACAGCCAGTGGCCACTTCTCCCTGACACAGCAGAGGGCCGGTGGACTTCCTCAGTGCCTGTGCTCCTCACTGCCAGCATCTTCACAGCTCTAGGCTATTGGGCTCTCACTGTACCCCTCTTTCCATTTCTGAGAACCTGGCCTCCGCCCAACTCTTCCGGCTGCTGACTTCTCCACTGGTGCCTTACAATGGAACCAGGTAAGCTATTCCATGAACAAACCCCACACCCTAAGCTCCTGTCTTCTCTCCTTCGACCCCATCTTTTTTCCTGCCTTTTCAATCACTGGTAAGTACAATTCCTACCAGCTGCCTCTGACTTTCCCTCTGGTTTCTGCTCTCTCCACTCTAGGGAAATCCCAAGCACTGCGCCATGACCAACCCAGTCGCCAGCGTTCCTATCATCTCCTCACTGCTCATCCTCCATGACCACTTGCCGCATTTAATTTCAGCAACATGCTTCTCCAAACTCTTGACTCCCAGTAGACAAATCCCTCTGATTCTTCCTCTGCCACCGTGGGCGCCATCTTCATCCTTCCATTGTCCCTCACATAGAGGAGTAAGTCTCCATAGAAGACTGTCCTTGGTCCTCTTTCACTCTCAACATCCTCTGCTTCTATAATTACTTTTTTTAAAAAATCTCTGACTGCTAATTCTCAAGTTTTAGTCTATGCTTGCAACCTCTCATTTGAACTCCAGATTTCTATTTCTAACATCTGCTAGAACATCCAATTTGATGGCCCAGTGACATTTCAAACTTAGTATGTGAGGAACAGAAGTAGTTTTTCTCCTCTCTAAAATTTACCCCTGCTCAGAACTTTTGTTTCATTTAATGACATCACAAGTTTCCTGGACTCCCATGGCTGGTGATGCTGCTGCTGCTGATGACTGTAATAATGATACTATGGTTAGACCAATACTTACAAAATTCTTACTAGATGCCAGATCTTGTTCTAAGGTTTACATATGACTAATCATTTAATCCTAATAAAAATCCTTTGAGATAGGAACTCTTATTAACCCCACTTTGCAGATGAGGAAACTGAGGAATAGAAGGGAGACTCTTGGCTCGATATCACCCATGGCCTGGCTCCAGGGTCACCATCCTGATTACCACACTGTACTGCCTCAAGAAATCTTCAGTGATTGCTGGTAGCATTTAACAGATGTGTTATAGCTCAAACAGCTGGGAGTTGGCCCCCTGGAGCTCTGAGGGGTTGGAAGTTGGGAGGCAGATATGAGATTGAGAAGAAGAGAGACTGAGCACTGTGGGATCTGACGGGACACTCAGACCTTCCGTGAGTAGCACCGCAGGTAGGACTGGAGAGTGGTGACGGTGAACAGGCACAGGAATCATCAGGCAATGGGAAACAGAACATTCTTTTTGCTACCATGTTGGCAATGTTAGACACAATTGCACTTAATGGGAAGTACAAATAACATAAGGAAACAGAGAAATGTTCTAAGGAAGACCGTTTGGCAGCCAATTTTCTTTTGCTAAGTAACATGGGAGCATACAACAGGGATAGTCTGAATAATAGTTCTGATGTCTGAATTGCTATTTGTCATTCATCCTTTCATTCACTGAACAATCAACCAAACGGTTGCTTTTTATTTATCATTATATGTAAGGTATATTGTAATACTCAGTACCGATCAGGTGCATTTAAGAGCTTATGAAAGTTAAGCAAGATCATGAGCTAATAAATAACTATAAAAGTCATATGGCAATATGACATAGTGGGCTTTGAAGTCTAGGTTCTGATATCAGCCTTTCTTTGTGATCTTGTTACTTTGTCTTCATTTGTAAAATGTAGACGATAGAATCTGCCTAATAGACTTGTCAGGAAGAATATGAGATGGTACTTGTGAAGGGCTCTGTGCAGTGCTTGGCATGTAATCACACACACACACACACACACACACACACACACAGAGAGAGAGAGAGAGAGAGAGAGGGAGAGAGAGAAGGGAATGTTCACTACGTAGAAGGACTGCATTGTCTTCTCAAAGGAAGTCCCTTTTTGGCTAAAGGGTTATTGGGTGGCAAGGATTCATGAATCTTTGACAGAAAGAGCGTTTTGTGTAGGAAGCAAAGTAGCATTGAAGCTTGTGCTAGAGGAAGAATACAGGTGCAGGCTGAAACGCAATGAGTATGAACTTGTGGTGGGACAACTTTTGACGACCAAAGGGTTGAAGAGGAGACAACGAACTTGAGACAAAGGAACGAAAGGCAAAACTGAAGATTTTTAGGCCTTCAAAAGAAGAGGCCTCCTTTCTCCTTATGTCCCTCATAGCATTGATCAGGCTGTTCTGAACACTTCACATGCACAATATTTGTTATATTGAGGAATTATTAAGTGAATAAAGGCAGGATTTTGATGTTATCTTCACTAACATACAGATTAATGTCGATACACTTACAAGACAAAGAAATTTTAAGGTAGAATACAAATTGGAGATGAACAATAGAGACAAAAGAAGAAAATTGAAGTATTAAAGTGAAAAAAATGGATGCACAGGGAAGAAGGGCAAGGAAAGGGGGGTGAAGAGGGCACTGGAAAGGAGAAAGGTCACGCGAAGTCACTTGTGTCTTCTGGGAGTGAGTTTAGTGAAAAGATGGAAAAAGAGAAGGTGAAAATGGAACTAAGGTGGGGAGTAAAGGTGAAGAGTGTGAGACCGATGCCGGATGAAAGAGAAAACTCAGTATACTCCTTTCTAAATCTAGGTGGCTACACTTCACATAGAATTGATATTAGTCATGCTCAAAGTATACACATGTATGAACAAATGAATTAAATGATTCATATAAAAATGAGAAAATACTGTCTTTATTTCTTTTCCGTAATTATAAAATTAAGAAAATTCACTAGAAAATTAAGACATTAGGAAGCCCTTAAGAAATCAGAGTCTAGTTGATTGGAAAAATCGAATCTTTTTCTTAATTAGAAGATTTCCACTTTTTTCTGATGGGCATGTAAGTAAGTGCAAAAATATAGAAATGTGATAGTTGGTCAACTGTTAAAGCAAAGCTGATCTCTTTCTAATATATTATTCTTTCACCAGATGTTGTGAAAAAATGAAAAAGGCCCACGTGGGAAGCTATATCACTATAATTTAATTGGGAGGTGAAAATTTATGAACACATTAACAAGATTTTAGTTTCTAAATCAAGATTTTTACTCCAAGTGGCCCCCATCTATAGTTTATTTTATTAAAACTAATCGTTTTGACTACTCAGAAAAAGCACTACACATCATGGAGAAATGTCAGCACAATGTCATTAGAACACAAAAAGCAAACACCTTGTGGAAATAAGAAAAAGAATCTGTAATCAATAAGCATCTATTTTTGTCATCATATAACTTAATAATACACAGCATTAAAACATTTTAGCCGCACATTTGCCTTAATGCTATCAAGTTCACCCTGAGTCGGGATGAAGCCACGTTTGATACGTTCAAGTTATACTACATCTTCAAGGTGAATCATTAAATCCTCAGAATCTGACCTTCCAGTGAAGGCACTGAGCAAGCAGAGAGTTGGTGTAGAGAAACCACAAAGACAGGAACAAGCAGAGATGCACGACCAACTAGGGGCAGGTTTTGATGGAGTTATCACCAGATCTCTACAGACAAGGCCTATCTATCAAACATGCCTACCATAAGTTTTGATCCCACTAATTCCCTAAGAAAAGACATCAGGTAGAGTTCTGGATACCAGGTGTATAAACACTCAGAGATTTGGAGATTACGGTATCTTTCACACGGAAACTCTAACAGAGCCCCACCAGATGCGGAAGCTCGTTCCCACTGGGAATTCTCCCTACCCTTTTACTACTTGAGTCATTATTTAAACATTTAATGTAGGAGAAACTGACGGCCAGAAAAGAACATGCCTGTACTTAATTTCAAGTGACAGCTGATACAATGCATTAAAGGTGTAATACTATACACATGGTAGTTATATATAAATAGTAACATTAAAAGGGGTTACAACATCTCTAAGACATCCTAAGTCTAAAACACTTAAAAGCACATTTGCAGTACAACTTATCTTAAATTATTTTAATTGGTTTCAAGAAGATTTCAGATTAGTGACGGGCTTTGACTTTTCCTGATTATAAAAGAGAAACACAGATGAATGCTTTTCACACTGCCTAATATTACCCCCAGGTAAGCTACCACATAACCCATGGTACTTAAAATGCTATTAACGATCAACCCTGTTATTTTTCACATAAGTGTTTTAAAGTAAATTTTGTTTCCCTAAAATCGTTAGTTCTAATAAATACAGCTGAAATGCAAAATGTCTTTTTAAAAAAAATTCATTGTCAAGGAACTTTTTCCTAGAGAAAAAAGAGGGGGAAAAGCAGTGACAGAGATTGAATACTTAGCAACAGTTTTACTATAGATATTTTTTTGTGGGATGAAAAATAATCCAGTTCCATTCTTTAGCTCACTTGCTTACAAATAACTTATCTAAAAAAAAAAAAAATCAAGTAAATCTGTCAGTTGTGGAAGTTTACTTTTCCATGTGTTATCTAGAGATAAGCCAGCCTGCACTATTAGATTTCCACTGACATAATTGTGCATGAATTTTGATCTGATTTGGTATTACATGGTGCTAAAGGTGACACATTTTCTCTAATATTCCCCATTAGAAAGGAAAGAAAACACCAAAGTATGAAATCTGAGGACCTTGAATCAGAAGCTATGTGACTTTGAGGTTAGTTCTATTGAAAGAAAAAAAAAAAACTTGTTCCACTACCCCAGGCACTGAAGATTGTGACAAGCAAACCTAATACCTAGGGTAGTTTTTCTGTTGGATAATCAATAAAATCTTACATTATCAGACCATCCCAGCTGCATATTCGTTTATCATATCACCTTCTATGTCTCCAAAATACTCAAGTGTAGAATGACAATGAGAATATAAAGACTGTCCTCATTCCCAGATCACTGTTAATCAGAATACTTCCCTGAGCTATCACGACCAAGAAAAAGCATTTCTGGGCATAACATGTGAAATATGGATTTTTAACATCTGTATAATACTATCACTATAGCAGAGAAACATTAGCTCTAGCAATACCAGACAAGAGTTTTGACCAAACTACTTACGGGCCCTGCAACAAAATTTTCAGAGACATTAGTGACTTTTAAAATCCCTTGAGAAATGTCCTTGAGGAAAGTATTAAAATGCCAGATGTAAAGTACTGGCAATTGCAAATTACATTTTCTAAAAATCAGACACTATCATGTGTGAATACAGAGAATTAGATTTGCAATCTCCTATGTTCACTTGGCTTTTTATCTGGAGCAGTCAGCGCTAGTTGACCAAGCCTGACTCCGAGGACACAGTCCACTTGCATTTTGCCCTTCTTTGTCAATGGAGGGGAATGAAAACACATTACCATTTACACAGGAATGTTTTAAGAATTCTGTGCAACTCCTTCCTAATTTCTAACTAATTTCAAAGGAGAACTTAGCTGAATGTGAATTTTTTGGCCAGCATCCTTATCTACAAGTTAGACAAAAGGAATTATGTAACCTTGTATTTTAGAGGGGAAGTAGAGAAATCAGTGCTCTGTCAAAAAAAAAAAAAAATCTGTATAGAATGGTAAGCCTGGTGATTTGAAGGCAGTCTGTTTGTTTTGTTTTGAGATGACCTAATCTACCTTGGATAAAATCTCCTCCATATTCCTTCATGCTGGATGAAATCTATTAGAAGCCTTTGCTCTTTGGAAATTATGGCTGATGAGTTTATTTTCCAAAGACAGCCACACAATATCCCCATCCCATAGGTTATTATGCAACATGACCTTAATGTTGCATGGCAACACGTAGGACTGAACTCCCCTTTTCCTAAATCAGAGCTGGCCTTAGTGTCCTGTCTAATACAACGTGGCAGAAGTGACATTTTGTGACTTTCAAGGAGAGGTTCTAAGAAGCGTTGGTAGGTGTCTTGGTATACTGCCTTTTGGATTCTCCATCTCAAGACCAAGTAAAGACCAAGTTTCCATAGGATAAGAAGCCAGCAACTATCCCAGTCACCCAGTAACCAGCTCAGCTGCCCAGGGGACCCAGGCAGCCCAGGGACTAAAGAAAGCAGTGGCAAATAACGGTTTGGAGGGTTTCATTATTCAAAAAAAACCCACAAAAAACAAAAAACAAAAACAACCTGTAATGAGCATTAGAGACAGAAAGACTTGAGTTTAAAGTTAGGCTGTTCCACTTCACTTGAATCTTTTGGGGAGAGACTTATATTTCAGACATTCCAGGCTTTCTGCTATAAAATCGTGACATGCAAAGTACTTTCCAACTGACCCAATTTCTACCTGCATGTTGCCCTAGCATCTATTCAAACAAAGCTAGAATAAGCACTGTAACCATACACCTTTCCCTCTGAGCCCACTTCTGAGGCAATGCAAATATTTTGCCCTTTTTTATATGTAATCTTTTTGTTTCCATATTGGGTCTGTGCCTTTTATTGAAAATATGCTGAGTAGGTAAAGGATGCTGTGCTTGAGCCTGCTGCCTTCCTTCACTTTGCTACTTGATGTCTAAACCTAGTGCCAGGATAAAGAGAGTGGTGGATGCACATAAGATCCTTTCTCTGTCTATCCCGAGCAGAATGGGGCTATGGTGGTGCAAACTGCTCCCCAGTGACCTATGTGCCCTATCTAGATGGGCCCATGGCTTTGCTACAACCCATCTAGGAAGGAAAAGCATTACAGGATTTCTTTTCAGATCCCAGTTTCTTTATCACCAGCAGAGTTACTTGGCCTTTAGTCTTTGTTGCTTCTTTGTTACATAAGGCAACTTGTCTCCAGGCTCTTTACTTCTCCCTCAGCAGGTGTCTTATCTTAGCCTCTTCCCTGCTAGCCAGGTTGCTCTTCCTGACGCTGGAACACATGAGTAATACTTGAAACCAATATACAGTTACGGTGAATATTTAAAATGACAAGAAGTGAAATCACTTGAATTACCGTAGCACTAGCCAAAATATATAGCGGCTAGACACCACTGTCACCTGTGATCTTAAATTTTCCCTCATCTGAAGACTCTACTGTCATCATCACTGTTCATTAAAGATGGCGTTCTCGCTAGAGCTGTTTCCGTACCTCCTAGCCTATAGCTACTTAAAACTCATTTGCTTCTTTTTCCATCCTCTGCCTTGTTACCAGGTGTTCTTTTCTAGAGTAACACATTTTCTGACAAAGAGTATCAATAATTGTACAACTTTATGGGATACAGTGTGATACTTTGGTGTAATTAGACACTGTGTAGGGGTCAGATCGGGATACGTGGCTTATCCTTATCTCGAACTTCTCTTGTGCCTCAATTCGTCACAGTGGAAGGATCGTCTTTCAATGAGAGAGGTGTTCAATAGTGGAAAATGTCTGACCTTTATCTGAGATTGGGCTTCACTGAATGGGGACAGCAGAGTAAGTATGTGGATTAATGAAGAAAAACATATTTGCTGATTTCCTTTTTAAGGCTTTCATTACTCTTTTTTAAAAATCTGTATACTGTATCAATTGTAATAGTAGGTTGTTGCTTCACACAGAGGGGTGTAGCATAGATGCTGGGTCTGTCAGCCTGGACTAAGTTAAGTGGCAGTAACAAAGACCTGGAAATGCTCACAGTACATCACGTCTCTAAGGGTTGCCTTCATTTTAGCCCTACTTCAGGACTGAGGTGGAAGGAATAGCCACTGTGTGGACAGTTCCAATCTCACTGCAGAGGCAAAAGAGATTGCAGAGCCAAGGGAGGCCCCTTAACCCTCTGCTTAGAAGTGGCATGTATCCTTCAAGGTGACTCACAAGGCCAAGCCTCACATTATGGTGCGAGAAATTCCATTTTGCACACAACACAAGCGGCCACAGGTGCTACTCCATGTAAGAAGCCTGTCAACACTGTCATTGCCATATCAAGACCTCTAGAACAGTTTCTTGATGTGAATATAAGAAAACACACCGTTTTATCATGACCACAAACAAAGCATCTTAGTCTCCTTTGAGTTTAGATTAAGTTGAAATTTTTCAAAAAAATAATACCACGAAGTTTTCACATCTATTGATTTATATTAATTGTAGTGTATAGTCAAATATAAAATTGCATAATTTTTTGTGTGGTAAAATTCTGGCTGAGGGAAACATGAAATTAATTCATTGAAGAATGAATACTTCAGACTGCCTGCTTTGAAACCTACAGATTTTGGATAGTTTTCATTAAATAAAAGCATCTTTATTTTTAAAGATTGGAGATTCACCAGGCTTTAGATTTGCTCCAAGACGAAAGCCTTGCATTGAAGCCTTTTTGTGCTAACCTTATCACAAAAAAAGAGAAAGAAAAAAGGAAACCAAAAACATAAACAAACAAAAAGAACTCATAGGCCACTGAAAAATATATTACTTTCACATATTTCCTGAATTTTGTGCCATATAAAATTTCTTTAATATTTCCTCTTTGTAGATAATTTAATGAAAATGAATACTTCTACTTGCACAGCTAAGTCCTATTGGCAAGTTCTTAAAATCAAGTAAGAATTCCTACTTTGTGAACTCCTTTTAGAATCTGCAGAGTCAATGTCTTTAACGTGGTGAAGAATTTCTTTGCCAAACAAACTTTCAGGCAGAATAAAAATCTTGGCATTCCGGACTCAGATGGAGCATCTGTGATGCTTGGCAACACATCTGGTTCTGCTGCTTTGGTGAAGAAACATTCTTCTCGTCTCAACATGCAGTGGTGTCAGTCGGTGTCAACGGCTCTGCCAACAATCCTGAAAAAATCATGTCGATTTCTCTGTACGTTGTCAACCTCCTGAGAGCCAGGGCTGACACAATGCTATTTCAAGAGTTTTTGTCAAGAACTGGAAGTAGAAGAGGAAGTTCACTGCTGCAGTACAGAAGTTAACCAGCTTCCCAGTCAACTTTTCTTGAAATATTTGGCCTTCAAATGAAAGTTTTATTTTTTCAAGGCAAAAAAGTCCAACTATCAGAATAAGCCACCCAGAAAGAATTTCATTCATAGTTTCTTTTATTTGGTAGCTATTCATGCCAAATTATGTACATTATCTCTTTCCATTTCAATTCTCTTAACCTATATGCCACTGTAAAAAGGCCTATCAGAAGCCCATACCTACATACATACATATTTCAAGACTGGAGTTAAGAACAAAAGTCATTAATGTATTTAGAGGAAAAAAACCCTCCCACAGCTGAATCACTAGATAACTCTTTGCAAACTAAGTCTGAAGCCAATTCCTTAACATGGAGCCATGAATATTTAATCCTTTAAAAAATGCAGTGCATACTTCTCAAAAGATGACCTCATTGGGACAATATGAATAAATTCATCAAGAATTTGAGAATTCTTATCACTCCTCATCCTCATCTAGTAAAGCCATAACACCTCTCATTTTACATGTTATTGTTTGCTTCTGCCAAGTCCACGTTTCCAGGTCTTGTTGCCAGGAACTAGAAAAGCCTCAAAATAATGTTAAGACTTTGGCTGCACCAAGTCATTCCCTAACACCAAATTCAAACCAAACATCCGCTTTTTCTTAGAAACTTGCTGTTGAACTGAATCTTTTATTTGAAGAACTTACATTTACCTCAAGTGCTTGAGGAAATAGGCATTAATGTCAAAAAGAAGGTGGTGAGAATAGAGAGCTTATTTGTAAAGATATAGTTTCCTTAATTCCATTTCCATGGGAAAAATAGCATGAAAAAGTTTAGAGTTGCATGTGTGCATGTTCTGGGGAGAAAATCTTTATCTTTCTTAAGAGACTCAGAGGATTTGTTGCCTAAGTATATTTAATACCAAACTGCCCTGGAGCTTTGTAGGGTAATGTATTTTAAGGAATGAAACACACGTTGTTAAGAGGTAAATTCTTTGGGTGAAAAAGGAAATTAACTGTTAGTTGCTGCTCTATTCACCAGCTCACCAAACAATCTCCAAAACAGGAAAGTACATAGCTGTTATTAAGATAAGAAATAATCCCACCTCGTCTTGGATAGTTTTTAAGTGAAAATTAAAGCAACCTGGATGAAATGTTTGGCTCGTGAGATACTGCTTTTAGTTTCCGAACTGAAGAACTGTTTAGCTGTATCTCTATGTGAAAGCATGGGACTAAGTTATTGCAGAAAACTTGAGAGCTCACATCAAGTTCTTGAAAATGTAGTGTTTTTGGAAAAGCAGAGGAAGAGCAGTTGCCTGTCCTTGTAATAGTTTACTGGTGCTGTTGTTATGAGTTATCATAAAACTAGTGGCTTTACACAAACTTACCAAATTTATTATCTTGCAGTTGTATTATTAAGAAGTCAAAAAAAAAAAAAAAAAAAAAAAACTCAGGGTAGGGCTGCATTTCTTTCTGGAGACTCCAGAGGGTCAACTTTTCCTTCTCTCTTCTAGATTCCGTCCACTAGAGATTGCCCACATTTTCTTGGCTTGGGGCCCCCTTTCTCTATCTTCCAAGCCAACCATAGCAGTGCTTCCCCACCCCACCATGAGATTCCGGGGCCAGTTTGTGTTTTATTCATGCTGCAGTGCTCAGGCCTTGACTGTGTACTTCCCCAGTGGGTAACAGCTGCTCCTTCCACGACTCTTTCTTGGTCCCCAGAGTTCCCCTGTGCCTGCCGAGCCTGTGGTGCAGGCATGTGCTTTCCTTGGCTGCGGACCCAGGGGCTTGTACTTCTTTGCTTTGTGTAACACCCTGAAGTTCTCCGAGGCTGGTTAATGACAGTGGGAACAAAGGCGATGGATTGCGGACAGCTTGGCTGTTGAAGAACCTGGATCTCACACCACCTGTCACTTTGGCAACATGCAGCTGGGAAAGTTCCACTTTCAGGTGGTCCAGCTGTTTCAGCAGCTCCTTTGTCCTTCTTGCTGCAAAGGTCCCGAGTCTTGATCTTGGCCATGGCTGCACAAGTGGCTGTCGTTGCTGTCTGCTCTGGTGACCTCTCCTTCTAAAGATACTTGTTATTGTATGGGGCTCATGAAAATAATCACAATAATTTTCCTGTCTTAAGGTCAGATGATTAACAACCTTTATCCTATCTGCTACTGCAATTCCTCTTTTCCATTGACTATGACAAATCACAGCTTCAAGGATGTTGGACACGAACAATTTTGTTCTTACTCCACCTATCACACGCTCTCTTAGGAGTCTGGTCAAAGAAATAATGAACTATGAATAATGAATAATAAATAATGAATAATGAATGGCTTTAGATGAAAAGAAAGGTGTGGTCTATTACTATACTTCCTAGACCAGGTGTGTCCAACCTGCAACATGCAGCCACCTTTTTTTCCCTTTGATTTAAAAAATATTATATTGAAACATCTGAAACAGTAAGTGTTAGTACTTATAAATGTACATGAACTGGACATTTGTATGTGGCCTAAGGTAATTCCTTCTCACTCAAAAAAATGAGGACAGAAAAAAGTCGGGTTGCAGATTGGATACACTTGACCCTAGATACCTCAAGATCATGCTGAGGTTCATATCGTCCCTTCCCGAGGAAAGCCAGGTCTTCATAAAGGGCAAGGATGCCAAACTCAGAATCAGAAAATCCAAGTAGTAGTATCTTCTCCACCACGAACTGTCCCTATCACTGTGGCACCACTTCAGTTTGGCCGAACCACTTTTCTCACTTTGTTTCTTGTATTTATTTGTTTGTTTATTTATTTTTGCAGTGCTAAAGAATGAATCTAAACCCGTATACATTCTAGGCAAGTACCTTACCACTGCTCAACACCCCCAGCCTCTAGTTCCTTGTTGTAAAACAGAGTGGTCAAATTATGTCTCGGGTACTGTCTTAGTTACCTTTTGTTGCTGGGACAGAATACTTCACATCCACAACTTTAGGGAGGAAATATTTATTTTGCCTCACAGTTTTAGAAGGTCTCTGTTCATTTATAGGCAGTGGTTAAACACACTGTGAAGCCAGAGCTGGAGCCAGAAGAAAGCTCTTCACAGCATGACAAAACAGCCAAATCCAGGAAGAAGGCCGGGATTAGTATATACTCTTTCAGGTCCCGTTTCAGTGATCTGCCCCTTCTGGGTTCAAGCCTCAGTGTCCCACCCCTTCTGGGTTAAGCCCCAGGCATGGAGGCATCCGTTCCTTCCCACCAGGCCCGACTTCCCAATAGCACATGGCTTCATAGGAACTCCACCACATCCAAACACACGAGGCTTTTGGGGGGACACTCTAGATCCAAACCACAACAGGTTAACCTCATGTTTTAATGTGACCATGTTTCTAGATGAACACGGGAAGGATTTCTACAGACTTGAGGCCAGGAGCTATCAGTCCACCTTGTTTGAACACCAAAAGCCCCTGCAAGAAGAATAGATGCTGCTCTATTGTTTACTATTCTGATTTGCTTTTCTCCAGAGAGAGAAAGCAAGGATAAAGAAATGGCCCATCAGGCCCTCTGGCTGCCAGTCACCCCTTGCTTCAGATCAGAATTACACAGGGAGTGGGATATATTTTACTATGATTGATGTATGCTGATTTTGTATATGATGTTTCTGTACTCTTTAAAAGAAATTGTGTAGGCAGACAGATATTTTTCCATTATTATAAGATAGTTGGGGCACAGCTTAGCAAAACAGATGCATCCAAGGAACTCAGAATTATTCTCTTTTCACTCTAGAACCTGGGTAGGTCTACATGATTGTGGTAGAAAGAATTCTAAAATGACATTAGGAATGTCCCCGTTTGTCTCATATGTTGAAGGCTCAGTCCAAAACGCGGTCATGTTTACAGATGGGGCATCTGCGAAGTGACTGAATCCTGAGGGCTTTGACCTCATCAATGCATCGATCCACTGGGGGACTCTAACTAATGGCTTTATTGGAGGTGGTGGGAACTTTAAGATGTGAGTGGGGTGTGACTGGAGGAAGTAGGTCACTGGGGGTGTGTCTTATAAGTAGGTCAACAAGGGTACATCCCGTAAGGGTACAGTGTGTCTCCAGACCCCACTCCTCTCTCTTTGCCTCTCTCTGCTTCCCAGCTGTCATGAAGTGAGGAGTTTTGTTGCCTCACTTTTTTCCCACCACGATATTCTGCCTCAATGCAGGCCCAGAGACAATGGAGCCAAGACTGAACTGAAACCTCTGACACTATAAGGCAAAAATAAACCTTTCCTCCTTTAAGCAATTTATTCTGGATACTTTGTCACAGTGACACAAAGCTGATTAACAGAAATGCAGACCAAGATTTCCACCTTGTGTCTCACGTATCCTGTACAATCCGGTGCCTATGTACATGTGGATGGGTTTAAGGGTAGGTAGCATACTCGTTCTCAAAATGTAGATTTCTGTTTCTGGCACAGGTGCAAGAAAAATTATTTATGTGGGACTGGCGTAATCAGGTGACTGTTACAAATGGTTAGCCTCTTTTTGAAAAAGGAAATTTGAGGAAAGAAGGGATTCAATGCAAGAGAAATTTTTTACTGATGAGTTTCAAGGTAGGTGAGCCCAGATAGTGGCCCTGAGGAACAGGAAGCTGGTAAGAACTTCAGTCCTCCAGCTAGAATGAGCTCAATACCACTGACAATTGAATACAATCTGGAGTTAGACTTTTTCTGAAGCCTCCAAATGAGACCAGTTTGCCTGATTCCCTGAGGTAAGATGCTGAAGACAGAACTCAGCGAGCAGGCTGCTCCTATACTGACCACCTGAACTGAGCTTAAAACAACCAACAAGCAGTGCTGCCTTAAACCTTTAATCATGTGGTAATCTGTTATGCTACCAGAGAAAACGAACAAACTAATAAAACAATGTTCTCATTAAATGAGATTTAGGGTTTTCTCAAAATGAAGCTTTCCTTGCCTGCTCTTTTCCCATCTTTCTCCAAAGCCTCGATCCATTTCCTCACCATGCAACTGCTTCACTGAATGCAGCTGGAAAAATGGAATTTTGTCAGATTAAAATCGCTTATATCATTCATAGTTATCTCTTTTTCCTCTCCAAACCCCTGTTGATTTAAGATACAGAGATGCAGAAATCTTGGGTCTATTATATACATGTTTCGGCAGGAAACTAATCAGAAAACACAGATTTCAAGAATTAAAGCAAATGATCTGAATATTTTGCAGGAATCGGGCATGTTTCATTCATGGCATCTACTTATCTTGAAACACAGTAACCTTGACTCAACGGTTGAAGAGAAAGGAGAGAAACATTGTAAGTATAAATGCCTGAACATTTCAATATCTTTTATCAATAAACATTACTAGAATGCCCTCCATTTGAATTCGTGCTTTTCCTGAGGGAAACCTGTGTTCTACATTTTGCCTTCTGCTTCCTGACGTCATAGCTGGATCTGATTACAAGGGTACGGTGCACTATGGGAAGCAGCTGAAACTTTCTAAACTGTAAGAGGCAGATTGATCCTCATTAATTAGACACCTAGATTATGTGGATCAACCAGTGTGTGTGTGTGTGTGTGTGTGTGTGTGTGTGTGTGCACGCATGTCTGTATGTGTGTATGTAAAACAGTGTTATATGGCTTGTTGATAATCCACCCAGGTAATTTAGTTAACCCATATTTGCTTAGATATTCTATTAACCATAAAAGCAGGATTTAGTGTCTGGCCAGAAATCAGATCAAACTATGACTTTGTAGGTGCTGACTGAGGGAATGAATGCTCTATATATGACAAAGGGAACTGAGAAAGCAGGATGATGTCTTTCTAATATTTAATTCAGAAAAAAGTCATCTTCAGTGCAACTTAACGTAGCGCTGCTACATAAGGCATTTAAGGGACAATATGAAGAAGTCAACGATTCCTAAGACTCATCACCAACACGTAAAACCTATATTCTCTGTTTCTCTGAAAACCATAGAATTGGATTGAGAGAAGACACCTAACTTTAGATTTAAGCAAATGCGGACAATGGGTTTTCAAGTAAAGAATAAGTCTGTGGCCAATCCCCCAACCTGAACAATGATGAACTCTTATAATAAAAAAGAAGAAAAATATTTTAAAAGACCATAATCTGGAAAAATGTCAAAATCAAAGGATCCAGATAAATCATGAATTAGCTTTTACCAACTTGCACTGAAGTCTTCCCAGGTGCTAAAGTCAGCCTAAAAGAAAAGCTATTATGAAGCTATTATGTGAAGTAATTATCATCTTTGTCTGCTTCCACTTCTTATACCTGTGTCTTTGCCACATATATAATTATGCCGAAGGAAAACACTCTAAGCTCAAATGAAATAAGGGACTTGAGATTATGGCCACACGGACCTTGTCAAGTAGCCAATGACTTGCCCTTTCATTGTGAGTGACTAATATCAATGCAGCTCTAAAGAAAGACACTTTTCATAATCGCTCAACAATCTGCTAAGTGAAAACACATGGATGAGCTTAGGCAAAGCCTGCCAGGGGTCTTTGCTGAATGGAAAACAGGTGCTCTCACTCCGTGCCACATAATACCCCATTTACCCCCAAGTCCAAAGGTTACAGGACTAATAGCTGTCTTGTGGTAATCAGGGAAAGCCAAGACACTAGCCCTGGTGAAACATCTGGGACATATTTTACATACTTGCAACATATGCTTCAGGTTCAATTAAAGTGAGGCTTTGGCACATTTATTAATCTTTTTTACTTTTATCCTATAAGAGGACCCACTGCCCTGACCCTGCCATTATACCATATGAGAAAACAGAGAAATAATGAGAGCTAGAGGTCAGTACCTGCTCAGAGGGCGAAAACCACGTTTGTTTTCTCATGAAATTCCATTACGCATGACTCTATACACAAACTTTAAACAGAGGGACCGATGAATTTATGAAAGTAGGAAATTACCCTTCTCCCATTTGAACACACTGATAGCCAAGACTTACAACATCTACCGCTGCGAGAGCCAGTCGAGAGATGGAAGCTCGTGAATGGAGGCTCGCAAGATGCCTCCGTCCGTCCGTGTCTCGTGAAAGAAAAACCTTCACATTTTAAGATGCTCACTCTACATTCTTCTCTTTATTCTGCAAGAACTTAAACACCTGTCATACAGTACGCATTCGGGATGCTTTTGTTTGGTTATGATTTTCAGGCTATCGGGTGTACTATGAGTCAAAAAAATAAAATATCGATCATCCAGATAAAAGGGTTGGAACTGCGAAGAGCCAGCTCATCATTCCTTCACATGGACAGCACACTGGCCGTGTCCTGTGCGAAGGAATACAGTCACATTCACATGGCAACTGAAGTGCTCACTTTCAGTCAACTTTAGTAACTAGATCTGAAAATGTGTTCGAATCAGGGTGTCAGTTTCAGGCAGCCAAACGCTAGATTACAATAGATGCTCCTCCAGAGACTCGCGGGTGTTTCCCTTCTGGTGCATTCCACTCGACATCTAGGTTTTGGTGGGCCAGGTAACCACCCCACCCAACATCCTCTCTATTAACAGAGCATAAAAAGACAGCTAAGAGCTAGAGAATACCAACGAAGTGGCTAAAAAAATTATTTAGGTTGACTTCAAGCAGGGACACTGAAGTACTAGACTGGGCTGAGGGCTTCCATTTATTACCATTTCCGGGGAATGTCTGCTTCCAGGATGGATCTTTACGGTGGCTTTAATAATAAAGCAGCAACAAGCAAGGGGAAATGGCCATAAATGGATGGCAGCTCAGTGTTTATCAGCAGAGAAATGATGATTCAAAGCTGGCACATGAAGGTAAAATACAAGCTCTCTCCAGCTCGACGACTGACCTTAGCAATAAATCATATCATTTATTGCCAGAGGGGGATGCTCATTTTACTTAACATTAAAAAACAAGCACGTATGCGTGTTTGTTTGCAACATGTTTGGTGATGCTGCTGATGGCCAAATAATACACTAATACACACACACACACACACACACACACACACACACACACACACACACACGTCAGAGCTGTGTCAATTTAAAAAACGTTTGAGTGTTTGAGATAGCACCAAAAGGGAGAGAAGTGAAGCGTACAAGTGTTTCCATTTCCCTTCAGGCATTGGACATTAGGGAAAAGTCATTTCTGAGGTGAACTCATTGTGTGAGGTTTCTTTTCGTTCTTTCTTTTGGCATTTCTAATGCTTGCTTCCAGCACAAATTCCTACCCTGGGATGTAACTGCACATCTCAACTGGAATCAAAGGTCAAGGGCATAAATTAAAACACAGTTTTCTTCTTCAGAAAACTGTACGGCTTTACTATAACAGAACTCAGATTCTGGAGGAGGATAAATTCGGGCTTTCTATGCTAATCGATGTGCAAATAATTTACAACATGCTGTTCTTCACCTCCTGGACTACCTTTGGTCCTCGGAGGTTTTAGTTTAGAAATGCCCTCAGATCACGATGTGCCAGCACCGCTGTCCTTCCTGCCCGAGACAGCTATTCTTCCAATCCTAGCCACTGTGACAGAGGTGCAAGGTCATTCTAATTCTTCTCTGCAGTCATCTGATCCATGCAGCCCCAGAAACTAGCTGTTATTTACCGTGGTCCTGTAGCCAAGCTGACCGGCCATCAAAATAGGAGCCTTTCCAGGTGGACTTTCCTGGCTGAGCAGCCACAGGGCCCTTCCAACCCTAGGCAAGCCGGAGCAGTACCCGAGCAGTTGTGGAGCTCACCTGTGCTAGCTCCACACGTGCGTTCTTTAGCTGAACAATTCTTTGAAAATTACAGATGACAATATCCATGCCCAATTCTTGGAGGCTGCTATTTTCGTCACTACAATCCTTCCCCCCAAAGTGGAGACCGATTTGTAATACTCAAGATAGGACAAATTTTTGCCCTTCAAAAACACTTGTCACTGCCGTTGTCTTCATGAGAGCTATCAAGCTGCAGACAACCTGAATTATTATTATTATTATTATTATTGTTCCTGGCAGAAAAATATTTGACCCAGCTCTGGACAAACGCGAAGAGGATTTATAGCCCTCTCTCCCTCTTTGCAACACGCGGTTGGCGTTGTTAGGATGATAAACAGCACAGTCCAATTTTCTGGACTCAAACACTTCAACTCCTTTTTTTAACTGTCTGCGAAAACAGTGTCATGTCTACATTTTCCCATCCCCAGGTACCCAAGTGCCGGGAAAGATAATTACCTTGTCATCTTTGTCATCTTCGTCTTCCTCGTCCTCCAGCATGTCCTCCACTACCTGTAGACAGAAACAGAAGTCGTTTTCAGGGCTCTTAAAAGGAGAGAATTTTGTTCTGTCATTTTGAACCTTGTAGAAATGAAAACTTTATTAACATTTGAAACACATGCCTTGGGAAGGAATGTTTGATCTAGAGACAGATTAGGAAAATGCTCTGCCTTTAGCTGATTAGAACCAGGGAAGGTGAAGCCCAGTCAGGGAAATCCTATTCATGTGAAATGTCTGGTGGCAAAGACTCTGAAATATGCGTAAGGCAAACTAACATTAATTTAGGGGTGCTTTGCACCAGGCAACCTGCTTTTCCCTACTCTGCTGTCCACGTTCATCAGGCACTTGAAATTTGGAGTTACGATAACTAAGCATGAAACAGCTTTGCCAGCTGTAATTTACCTTTTGCCAAACTCAAAAAACTCTCTCTGATTATTGATTCATGCTGATGCTCCATGGCACAAAACTGACAGTGTCTAGTAGGGCTCAAATTTCAACTCTTAAGTATAAAGCGAACCCTTGTGGACCCTCTCTACGACTTTTTGATACTCTGGATGAACTGAAACTCGCATTCAGTTTTCTATGGTTTTATATATGAGGATTATGCCATCAAAATGGATGTTACTAAAACAAAATTAGAAACTATGTTCTGTGATGAAATGTACCAAAACATGTACACACCTATATACATAGATATGTATGCTTATGCCTTTTTTTTTTAATGAGTTCTAGTTCACCAACACTGAGACACTGGCATGATCTTTTTGGATTTGTCAAATAATTTCCCTTTGCTTCAATCAGTATATACGGATGAGTATTAAGGATGAGGCTTCATTTCAGGTAGTTTTTTTAAACTATTAGTACACACACAAACATATATGACATACATCTCATGAAATCCAAAAATATGAGAAACATCTGGGATGAGCGGCTCTTACTCAGGGAAATCCAACTTACTGTATTTAGGGCAATTTACCTAATTTCTAAATTCTTATGATACTTTTTTCTAATCCAGTCTGAATATAATCAGAATGGTGATTACCAAACATTTTAAAACCTTTCACTCAAAGTCCATAGCCTTGAACACGGAGACACCAAGCTGTCCTTCCTTGTGACTTCTTCACACCCACAGAGGCCACCAGAATGACACTTGATTGACCTACACTGCATTACGCAAAGAGTTGTAGAAACCACATCTCAGTGATTCTTAATATTTTTCTCAAATATTCTAAAAGCATGAACTGATTTAAAATAACTGAAACAGAAACTTCCAGGGCCTCGTAAACCAAGGTACAAGCCAAAACATCTGTAAACCTATGAAATTGTGCCTAATCTAATGCCAGACTCTACATCTTCCATGAAAGAAGAGTGTTTTGCTCTCTTTCATTGGAAATTCAGCACTTCAAAAGAATTACAGTAGCATAACACGCTGTTCTGAATATGTACTGAGAGTATGCTAATTTAGGAAAATGCAAAGCAACTCAAACTCAGCAGGAAAGGTAAACTCTTGATATTGTCTCTAACTATATTCAGCCACTCTATAAGCATTTATTATAAAGTTGCCTGTCTGAGGTACAAAGTACCGGGCAATAAGGAAACACGAAGCTAAATAAGGCAGACACTTTCTCTGTGCTCATATCAGCCCCACAGGACTGAAAAAGGGACTAACAGACAGACCTCCGTGTTGGCTTTTAATTTTTTTAAATTTGCAGAATTCACATCACGAATATGCAGGCAACAGTGACAATGTGTAACTCAGGCGACACACGCCAGACTGTCCCAGATTGGACTGTTATAGGAAAAGGAAAAGCAGCCACCCTGCTGCGGTTGGTTACGTTGCTTCAAGAGAATTCACAGTTTTTAAAAATGATTATTTTGGACCTTGAATAAGAGGATCTTTAAACATTGAGATTTGTGTAATTCCGGACTAAAATTCATGTCAAACTACCAAGAAAAATGAAAAATACTACTTTTACTCTTGTGGATGAGCTCAATATTGTGGCTAGTTGTCATTATAAGTGTCTCCTAGGTTTCCTCTCTGCCATACTTATTACATTGTTTTATTTCAGGTGCCGTAAAGGCAGAATGATGTCATATTGTGCCTAGATTGCAAGGGAAGTAAATAGGTGTTCAAGAAACACTTTTTGATAGACAGAATAGATTCGCGCACCACCTGTCTTTCCTATTTTTGGAGACACTCATCCGCACAGTTACCATCCTTTACCTCATAGACCTGACTTAGCTCACTTGAAAAGACTTGTACCTAATCAATGATACAGATTAATAATGTCAATATTTAAAATGCTTTCAAATATTTGTCTGGATAGAGAACCCATGAATATTTAATCTTTATTCTGAGACTTGGTGATCCCCGCTCTCTTCAAATTAATTTTTAAAAATTCAAAACCACTGGCTTCATTTACACATTTTTCCAATCAGCTGTGGATCTTCTATTCAAGTATGACTCAAAGAAAACGGCAGAATTAGGCTCTTAATTTGCAAAGCCCAAACTGTTCTTACCCCGCTCAAGTGGGTAATTGGCTACGCACAATCGCTCCTCAAATGTGCAGCCTGAACCACCCAACACAACCATTTGCTTTTTCATTTGGCAGAAGAGTGTTGTGTTAGTGAGAGGCCTTTGTGTTGTGTTTTAGGGCTCTAGTGAGGGTTTTCCCCTTCTCCAGTGCCTTCTTAATGTTACATCATAAACATCTACAAATGAGGATTTGTAATACAGATGGTTTCCTACTGATGCCTTAAGTCACTTCAGTGTGTATTCCCTATTACATAGTGTTCAGGTGAAGCCTAAGGTGCTTTGAAAAATGAAGATGATTATAGTGCCTGCCCCACAGGGTGGCGAAGGAGCCCTGGAGATCACGCATGCAAAGCACTGGGCACAGTTCCAGTTTCTGTCTCAAAATAAGTTCCCCAACAATATTGGTTGCTGATAAAAAAATCCAAAATCCAATGCATACAATATTTTCAACATTAATGTTTGCAAATTAAACTGTATCAATTTTTCCTAGGTAAAATATCCTGTGTTCTTAACGACCTGTTAAATTCTGATTCACCTTTTCACAAACACTAAGGGGGTACAGGTAAAAGAGTCAATCAAGAGTCCAAATGAAAACAGGGCTTTCACGACTCATCTTTGCTTTCATGGGCCAGAAAAGTGGTTGACTGTGAGGACAAGAATGTCTCAGGAGCTGAGCCTAGCTTTAAGAAACGAACTCTGCAAGCTGCACACAGTGCTAACCTTCATTGTAAACCTTCAATTTGGCACTTATACATATCAATAAAATGGAGGAAAAAAGAAACAAACTCAAGCCAAATACAATAAATATGAAAACCGGAAACTGAGCTTTTGAACAAAAACCGTATGTATCACTGACGCCCACTTAATAACTGCACAAAATCGCAACCTTTCCCAGGGAACTCAAATAACACCTGCTATTTAAAAAGAATCCTGGAGTTTAGCACTTAACTAAGGAAAACAAATAAAACACAGCAGTCCTAGTCCTAAATTCTAGATCGTTCCTCTTTAAATAAACCCAAATAACCCTACGTAGTTTCCCTTTCAAGTAATCAAATCCCAGTCGCCCACACATTCGTCAGCAGTAATTGGGCTTCCTTGAGGGGGGAACGGGCGACGACAAGCGCGTGTGTTAGGAAAGACAGATGTGCGAAGTTGGATTTTTTTTTTCTTTTTCTTGTGGGGGAATCTCTCAGATCGGCGCTGGAATTCTCTTTCCAAATTATGCTTTCTGATACCTTGCTTGAAACCAAGGAGTATTAATCAAACAAAGGAAGGGCACCAGGGAAATCAGAAAGATGTAATGTAAGCAGTTAAAAGTGACATGACCTTCTGTAATGTCGCTTGTCACAGACTTATATGCCACACACTGGAGGAAGGTCTTGG
Source organism: Ctenodactylus gundi (assembly GCA_004027205.1). Taxonomy (NCBI): domain Eukaryota; kingdom Metazoa; phylum Chordata; class Mammalia; order Rodentia; family Ctenodactylidae; genus Ctenodactylus; species Ctenodactylus gundi. Next base: position 73,814 of record PVKB01002092.1, read on the forward strand.
GAAAAAAAGGATTCTTGGTGCTATTCCTTGAACGTAATACTAATAAAGATGACATTTTAAAAAACACACACAGACAGCCCCAAATGCAACATGCCAGTTACATTACAGCCAAAGAATAAGCAGATAACATTATTTTTAAATAGCATAATATTTCTTCTTCCATACTTAATATTTGCCAAACATTTGTCATGAGCATATACAATATGTACTTGGCTGTACATTTTAAAAATCCATTTTTAACATGGAGCAAAACTGCATCTAAGGAACCTATGTATCTTATACAGTTATAGAAGAGCTCGTTGTGAGATTATAGGACTTCAGATTTAAACTCAACACAACTGAACATTTAGTGATTTTCAATGAAATAAAACATTGAATGAGAATGAGAATGATGTTAATCTGAATAAAAGTATGGCAACATATTTAGAATTATTCTAACAGACAGAGATATATGAGAGAGGCGGTTTAGAAGGGTTCAGTAAAAGAAAGGCCAACACGGTGAAAGATGAGAAAAAATAAGTTCAAGTAATAAATGCCATTATTAAAATCATCATGGGATGGTGGATCTTAATTTTACTGCTTTAAAAATTATCAATTTGGGTGCATATTTAAACTGAAATGACAAGAGGGAGTAGAAGTTCTTGAATAATTCTTAAAACACTTTGTATTCTAATTTTCCCAGAAATAATGTCTTCCACCTATTTAAATCCTTTTAAACAACAACAATACCCCCCAAATCTCGGGTATGTTAACCTTGGTAAATATACAATAATACGAAGCTGAAACCTCTCAGACACCAATGCTGACACACACTGATTTCCTTTGTATGTTGACTTTTGTTTCCTTGAGAATCATCTTTGAGTTAAATGGATGTTTTTCTATGCTAAGAATGAGTAGCTGCACAATTCAGATTGCCTTCCTCAAACACGGTCTATAAAAAAGTAACACACTCAAAGAAGAGATCACTGCTGTCCAGATGTGCAGCGGCAATGTGAAAATACTAAAGAAACTGTCGCAAAAGAAGTTTCATACTTAATTTCATATTTATAGAACATCCAAGTGTATACAGATGTTTATATTTGGATACATTACAAATTAAATGCCTATAATCTACCCTAGAGATGTGGAGGAATTAGAGAAGAGTGGTGTTCTTCAACATGGCCTAGAGCTACTTATATCCTCTGTGTGTGTGTGTGTGTGTGTGTGTGTGTGTGTGTGTGTGTGTTTGTGTGTGTGCGTGCATCTGTGTCCGTAAACAAAGAAGAGCCAGTACTTGTGCATCTGTGGATTTACTACATGCATTAGTACAATCTAGCATTATGCAAACTGTGGGTTGGAAAGCCTCCCATAACCACCTAGGTGACTCTGGATCACTCGAAAGCCAGGCCAGAATGAAGACTTTTGTGGTCAACAGGATTATATTGTGCTATGTGCTCCTGCACATAGTTTTACAAGACACTTGCTTCTGAAGATTTTCGAGAGAAAACTTCTGCAAAATGAATGGCATAATTAAAATGCACGCATAATTTACATCTGTAAGAATAATAAGCCTCGGAAGCAGATCTGGATGTTCTATTCGGGATATCTCAGAAGCAACTGCATTCATGATGGCTGCTTAGTTTGATTCACGCTATTAAGGATTTGACCTTGAAGTGTTGCAGCAACAGTAGTCATCAAGATAACTGAACCACTAGATGTAATGATAATTAGTGTGATGGGCTTGCCAGTGAGGCTGGATATATTGCAATACAAAAGTAGGCAGACCAAAAAGAAGAGCGTTAGTACTTACTGCTAAAAGACTTCCTGATTTTTACAGAGACACTCAAACACAATTATTTCTTCTTGCAGAATGCGTTTCCTTGGCTCATTCTGGAAAGTGCTGTGTTGTAATTTAGCTTGATTCTTAATGGGAAATGTGGCTTTAATGTGGCTATCAGATGGCTTTTGATTCATGCCACTGATTACAGCCTGTATTCTGCACCATCAATAATAGCATTCTTATTTGCAGTATAAAATGCTTTGCTATATGGTGCAAGGACAGTGAATTTCCTGGCCAAGAGTAGGTAACCTTTGATTTTCTTAAGTGTCAGTTTAATATACAGAAAACTCTTCCATTAAGGAAGGCTAAATAATAACTAATAAATTCTTTAATCAGCGAAAGCATCGTAAGTGAGTTTCTTTTCATATTTCCTTCTCAGTATTCTTGAGTGTTCATTCTTATACTTACACAAAGCACTGCGATTTGCTTTCTGGAGTTTATTTGAACTATGTCTCCATCTAAAGGCTTCACAATGAATTGTATTTTTTGCTCACAGGAAAATTTTAATCATAGTGTCTTTTGGATATTGAGTATTCATTCGTTCAGTCGAAAAGGGGAAAATAGGTCAACTATTAACCTCCGACATATTTATAAAATATCAAAGCTTTATTGGAACGGTATTATTTGGGAAGTTAAAACATACACAAGAGCTAACATTTTATGCTTTGTTTAATGTGCTTTGCAAGGAAATGAAAAGATAACTAGTCTCATCACTAATCTATCTTTATAAAACTTAATGTTCTCAAGGTAAAATACTTTTGTTCATTAAAGAACATTTCAAACATCAGAAAAGAAAATTATTTTCCTAAGCCTCTCTATTTAAAGTCAAATTTACACTCTAGTGTCAAAACTTTACAACAAAATGCACAATTTTAACTGCTTTCAATTCTGAAAACAACCTTCTGTACTTTTTTTAAGTTAACGAAGAGTCTGCATTGTTCTACAAATTTTTGTTTTGCAACGCAAGAATAGCAAGAGAAGGCACTTGCTGTGACCTCCGTGGGGGTGTGTCCTGCCAGCGTTTTTAGAAATGTCTCCTGCTGTTCTCTCCCCCTCCCCCCAGACACCTCGGGAATCACTAAATCTGCAACAAGAGAGACCTTTCCCAGGGAAATGCAGAGGTTACCACATATATTTTATGTAAATAGTACATTTTTGGAACATTGGAAAAATTTAAACATTTGAAAACAAAACAAACTTTTTTAGGAATCAATGTCACCAAACTTTTAGACGTGCAGACCTGTTACGTTTGACTCACTCTTTGATGAAAAGTCTCAGTAGCGACTGATTTCAATAGTCTATTGAGAGCGTGAGGCCGTGAGTGGAGTGGGGCAGTTCTGTTTCTGGTTTGGGTTTTTCTACACATTTTTTTCCTACCTGGAATGTTTTGAGGCCTGAGAACATTATGTCAGAAAATTTAACTTTTAAAATAGAGTGTGTTGTAAATATATAAAGAAAAATCAGAAGACTTCAGTTTTTTGCTTCTATTTTCTGACACGCTAAAAATATTTTTAATCTTTTTTGTCTTTATAAAGAATAATCTTCACAAAAGAAAGCCCCAGTGGGGTTGGAACTAAGTTGGGACTGAAAAGAATGTGGAGAGCAGCGGCTGCACGGAGGAGCCGGTGTGACAACAGGATGTTCGGATAACACCACACACACACACACACACACACACACACACACACACACACACACACACCCTGCTGTGGTTCACGGCGAGCTTCCGGCCGTAGAGAACACAGTCCGCTGTCGCCTCCCAAAGCCGGCCGCTCCAGTCACCCTCTCTGCTTTATGGAGTGAACCGCACGATTGCTAAATTAGTGTGTAATGCATTTATAATATTTATAGTACCAACATTTAGTTAAATAACCTTTATGTAAGATTTATGTTGATTTTTTTTATTTCTCATTTCATGGCAAATTATGAGGAGCATGTTTCATAAAGATAATTCTCCATTTAAATTCACCAGCCCATTAAATATTAAAATTATGTTTCTGATGCAATCGAGAACAAATTTGTCCAGCTTCAGTGATTATTTGCACTCATAAAAATTAGGCTTGATTAATAAAATTTAAATGCTTGATTAAGCTGACATTTTCATGTTCCATTCTGATTTATTAAAATTAGTCCCTGTCTCCAGGCTGGGTATGGTACTGTGGGTTTACCTTTCCCTTGCTCTTACCCGGCCGGTCCTGAGTGAACCTGCTGGGAATGGGTGATTTGCACCTGGACTCAATGGCAGCTTTGGGGAATGCCCCTCCCCAATCCTTAAGCACTGTGCCTGCTGGAGATGTGCATGACAACAACCCAGAAAAAGGTCTTTTTATTTCAGTTTTTTCACATATCTATGGATACGATCTATAAAACAATATATATTTATGGTGTTTGTGTAAAATTTAGGTTCTGACAAGTTCTCATTTGGTGAAGATTACTACTGCTCCCATCTCTTCGTATGTCTTTATTTATGGGTAAAAATGTAGACTTTTAATTGTTTTGTGGCGCTTTCTGGCCATACACATAGCAAGGGGCTTGTGGACACAGGAAATCTTACTGTGGCAATGCTATAATCTTTGTCTATAAGCTTAAAATTATGGTGAATGACTAAAGGCTGTGGAGAACCATGCTCGCGGGGGTGGTGTACCAGAAAGGACTTAGAAGGAAATGCTCGTCAAGAAAGTGGGAAGCCTAAACAGCTACCATACCCCAGGGGCGGACTTTGTCCTATGGGGGTAAGGTGCTTGCTTGTCACTTACTGAGAATGTAATATCCTTGACACGTGGTGTTGACTTTTAAGTTCCCAGAAGATCTCAGCAAGATGACAAGCATCCCATTGCAGTGGCAATGCAAAAGAAGCTTTAAAGGAATACACATGTGCAGCTAACCAGGCAAAGGCTTGGAGTTTAGCCCCATATCTCTCTCATTTCAATGTCTGGAGTCTTAACCTCTACCTCCAGGAGAGGCAAAGTGGTAGCATAAATTTTTAATTTGTTTTTGCTGGTAACCATAACAGTATAGCAATTAAATTAACTAACTTGGGAACTTTTCTTTCCTTCTTTCTTTCTTTTTAGAGAGAAGTTCTCACTCTATAGACCAGGCTGCTCCTAAACTCACTATGTAGCTCAGGCTAGGCTTGGACTCACAGTATTTCCTGGGCCTCAGCCTCATGAGGATTACGGGTGTGCGTTAGCATGCCTGGCTTATGGGGAATTGAACTCAAGGCCTTGCACTTGCAAGGCAAGTGCTTAATGGATGTGCCATTCCTCCAGCTCCCTTACTTTGGAACTTTGTGTGAGTAAACTGACATTTTCTTACTTAAAGCAATACTATTAGATTATTCAATTATCTTAAGTTAAATGATAGTATACAATAGCAATTTTCTTATTCTTCTATGTTGAAATAAACTTGGTAACAAATGACTGATAATACTTTCAAAGGTTATTGTGGTTTGGATCTGGAATGTTCCCCAAAAGTCTTACATATTTGAATGTTATAGACTGTGGAACTATGTGCCTATTGGGAGATTGGGGCAGAGACTGGAGGCGTTAAAGGGATGTAAATTGGATTACAGACATCTAAATTGGATTACAGGCGTGTGTACTGTGGGTTTACCCCACCTTCCACACCTGGATCCAGGAGGGGCTGATTACTGGGATGAGACCTGGAAGGACACATAAGCCGCTTCCTGCCTTCCTTGGAGGACTAGTCTCAACTTGCCTTGACGTGGCTTCCTGTTTGTGATGTTGTGAGAAGCTGCCTCCACCTCTGCCTCTGCCATGTACTTCCATTGCTGCTGGCTGCCTCGGAGTGGACTGTGACCTTCTGGAACTGTGAGCTAAAATAAGTCTTTCCTCCCCTACATTTGTGTATGTTTAGTATTGAGCAGCAGGAATGAAAAAAGTAATTGAAACAAAAAGTATCTTTTAGTTTGGCCACTGAAATGTACTGTTCCAGTTCTGTGTGAAGAATGGTAGAAAAGCATCATGTTGCAGCTTCTTGATCAATGTATCTCACATATTTAAATAAATATTCTCTGAGCTTTTGGATTCCAAGTAGTTTTGATTTACAAATACTTTCACAAGCACATAAAGACATACCCTCTATTTACAAATTTTAATTTGTTATGGGGGGGGGTGTCTTGTAATTTTTGTCATCTTTCTGAGTAACTATAACTCCACAAATACATAAAACTTCCTGCCGAAAGTTTTCTGTTGTCCTGCAACAACACAAGGCATGATGACCAAGGTTAGCAATGCAAAGCAGCAAGGGCTACCTATTACTGTTGGTCTTCCTTCCAGGAATTTGGCTGTGTATACCAGAAGGACAGTGCAAAACTTTTTAGAACGAACAAACAGGAGGTCTCTAAAAATAGATAAGACAACACACCTACTCAGAGACAAAAATAGGGAATATTCTTGTGTTTTCCTCTCCTAAGTCTCATTCCTTAATAGGAAGATGACAAAACTCAGGGTGGGTGGATCTTTCAGGAGTACAGAGGTAAGAGAACCATTTGGGCTGACATGAAATCAGATGCTTGAATTGGACAATGCAGAATCATCAAGATGGTGATTCTCTGGCTCCACAGGAGATTTGGGGGGTAAATTTAGGGTGTTGGCGTTTCAATGATTATTTGGGGCTCCAGAAGTTAATTGGGTCCTAGGAGAGAATCTGCCTTTTCTGGGAGCAACATCTTCAGGTTTCCTTCCTAATGACCAAGACAATTCCTTTGGTGGAAAAGAAACTGGGCTTCAGGGAAGAGATGCTCTAAAGATCAGAAAGTAGTCACGCTGCCTCATTACATTCCCATAGGCATACCTAGAGAATCTGAGCAAGGCGGGGTTTCAGAGAGACGGCAGGGAGTAAAACAGGAAAACAACCGCATCTTCTAAGGCAACACATGAACTTGAAGTCTCTTCTGAGCCTTTACAGACCTAAAGCAAGAAGCATGCTGGCTAGTGTGATCTTAGCAAATTGACTTTAGAAACCAGAAGTGTTTTTCTTGACATTCTTTTCTGTATGAATTGACAAGTCACATACATACAGGCACTTTCTGCCATTCTACAATATTCTCTTTCCAATTTTAAGTTTAGCTGCAGATTGAGAAGAAAGCAAAAAGATATCTTATAAACTGAAGGAATAGTAAAGGCAAACAGGGAGTGACTAGGTGAAAGGGACAGAAGAGCAAAGTGGGGACTGAGGGACAGATGGTCACCCTCCTTCTCTTTGCATGTGTCATGGCCACTCCTTCTGATTTGTCCTGTGATGCATGTTCTACCTGTAATATACAGAGCTTATCACTGCAGCTATTATACTCAGGTATTTCATTTTTCTTCCCCTCCCCAATTCACAAACCGTGCTGGGCCAAGTTCCCTTAACCAACTTGAACAAGCACTCTTAGTGGCTGTAAATATTCAATTATTTTTTTCACTGACTAAAGAAAACCCAATGCATAAGAATTAGACAGTTTTTGATTTTCAAAGAAAGGCCAGACTAAAATATTTATTCAAACATTTTGAGCACAAAATCATGCTGCAGTGTCTAAAATATCTTACTTTGTGTTCGAATTAGGTACATCAATGGAAGATACAATTGCAACAGTGGTAACCCAGACAGGGAGACTCACAGTGAAGCCAATATTGCGATACAGTGAGGCCATTGTGCCATTTATTATATGGCTTCTTTCTAACTTGGTCTTGAAATCTCCCTCAAAACGGCTGGAAGTTACAATAGCCATTTTGCTAGAAGAGCCCTGCTGAGAGGGAGATGTGTGTCAGATACAGATGTGTGTGATGCTTTCATGATGTTCAGATGTGTTGGTCAAGTGAGACAGAGTGACATAGAAAAGGGGAAAAAACCAAAAATGCATAAAAAATGCTCCAAAAATCTTATGGGTCTCAGAAATGTGAGGCGCAACAGTGGGAGGCTGAGGAATACCTGGGGGAATCAGGAAGATCAACTGATAGGAAGGGCCCATGGGAAGATGAGGGGCTGTTGGAACTGTGTCATTATTAGGGTTCTGGGATGGGCGTTATCCCTTCAGCTAGTGCAAAGATGAGAATTTGTTAAGTGACTCTGGTGCTGTCTACTAGGTTTGCCCTGGTCAGCTGTTGTGACATCTTCTGGGTTCTGGATCAGTGAAGGAGGGACATGTGGGCTTCTGTGCACAGGAGAAGTCTTAAGTAGCCAAAGATCATGGGGTACTGCTGTGTTTCAAATAACTTAAATCAGGTCTAAAGGCAAATTCCTAGGCAGCAACTGTATTCAACGTATTTATGACTGAGAGGGATGAGGAACTTAAGATGGGGTAAACTCATTTACACCCTTGAGTGAAAATTGGTATGGTGGACAGGTGGCAGGGGGCAGGAGGCATGGCTCTCCAGAAGAAATGATCAGGAGTGGCTACTCAGGAATACACACATACAATGGTAAAAACTTAATAGGATCAAAAATCTTCAAAATGCATATATTTTGATCCAGAAATTCTTCAAAGACTTACCAAAGGACAGTACAAATGAAATGCTCAAAGGTTTGTATAGGATATTTGTGTGTGTGTGTGTGTGTGTGTGTGTGTGTCACTGGGAATTGAACCCAGGGCTTTCACACAGAGCTACATTTCAAGCCTCTTTTTATATTTTTAATCCTGAGACAAAAACTCACTGAAGTATTAATATTTCCAGGCTAGATTTGAACTTATGTTCCTTCTGCCTCAGTCTCCCAGAGTGCTAGGATTATAGGTGTCCACTATAAGGCTTGGTTAGGATTTTAAAAAATAGATTTATTTAAAATGGAGAAACATTTGTAAAAACATTTTTTATCTTTGTTTGAGACAGAATCTTCCTCCGTATCCAGGTCCTGAACTTACTCTGTAGTGTAGGCCAGCCTCCAACATGTAACAATCCTCCTGCCTCAGCCTCTTGAGTTTTGGGATTATAGGTGTGCATCACCAGGCCAAGCTAATCTTTTTATAGGGCTGAAGAATTTAACCTGAGGGTCTTGTGCTTACTCGGTAAACTCTAATCACAAGCCATGCTCCTAGCCAATGAACAAATATTTCTAAAAACTGTTAAGAGAAAAAATACAGTATTTGTAAAATGAAAACTATGCAGCCATCAAAAATTACATGCTATGGCTGCATAGTTAAAATGAAAAACAAAGTGAAACAGGTGCACTGGGTGGGGAGGGAGGGAGAGAGGGGTGGAAGGGGGAGGAACAAAAGGAGAGAGGGAAAGTCCTTGTCACCTTGACAGCTACATAGGTGCACAAAATGCTAAACTTCATTGTAAACCTTAAATTTTACACTTATACATATCAATAAAATGGGGAAAAAATTATGTGCTAGGAGGGTTTCCAGTAATTTGAGGGGTTTTCCTAGGTATGTTACTATTATCACAGGTGAGCTAAATGTGGGTTCAGTGAGATTTTTTTTTCTAAGAAACAATATCTGTGACGAATGCAAATTTACAGTTATAAATATATTTTTAAGAAAATATATTAGAAGAAATTATAATGCCGGGTGAAATAAATCAGACAAAGAAGATTAAATATCACTCAATTTCTTCTGGTGAAAAATCCAAAATGCAAATAAAAAGCGAAAGAGAGAGAACAGGAAACAGGAAGCTGGGGAAAGAAGTGCCAGTGCCTGTCAGTTTCCCAGCACCGTCTGCTGGACAGGCTGTCCTTTTTCCATTGTGTGCATTTGTCCCCTTTGCCGCAGATTGAGTACTTGAGGGTGTTTGGGTTTGTCTCTGCGTCTTCAATTCTGTTCTACTGGTCTGTCTGGTTTTGTGCCAGTACCAAATTGTTTTTACAACTATGGCTTTATAGTACAGCCTGATGTTGGGAACTGTGATGCTTCCTGCCTCTTTCTTGTCGCTCAGGATTGCTTTGGCTATTCTTGGTCTCTTTTGGTTCCATATGAATTTTAGAATTGTTGTTTCGAGTTCTTTGAAGAAACTTGTAGGTATTTTGATAGGAACTGCATTGAATCTATGTATCAGTTTACTTAGTATAGTCATTTTGACTATATTTATTTTGCCTATCTAAGAGCAGGGGATGCCTTTCCACTTTCTAGTGTCTCCTATAATTTCCTTCTTCAATGTAATGTAGTATTCTTTATATAGGTCCTTCACTTCCTTGGTTAGGTATACTCCTAGGTATTTAATTTTTTTGCTGAGCTATTGAGAATGGAATTGTTTTAATGAGTTCTTGCTCAATAAGTTCATTGTTGGTGTAGAGAAAAGCTATTGATGTTTTGGTGTTAATTTTGTAGCCTGTGACTTGGCTAAATTTTTTTATTATTTCCAGGAGTTTCATAGTGGAGTTTTTAGGGTCTCCCATGTAGATAATCATATCATATGCAAATAAGGAAAGTTTGACTTCTTCCCTTCCAATGCAGATTGCCTTTACTTCATTTTCTTGTCTGATTGCTATGGCAAGTGTTTCAAGGACTATGTTGAATAAGAGTGGTGAAAGTGGGCAGCCTTGTCTTGTCAAATATTAATCAGTGCTGGCGAGGCTGTGGGGAGAAAGGAACTGTCCTGCACTGTTGGTGGGAATGTAAATTCATACAACCACTCTGGAAAGCAGTATGGAAATCTCTCAAAAGACTGGAAATAAATATTCCCTTCAATCCAGTGACACCCCTTCTGGGAATACATCTAAAAGAGGCCAAAACAACATATAACAGAGATATATGTATACTCATGTTCATAGCAGCACAACTAATAGTAGCTAAAATATGGAAGTCACCAAAATATTCATCAACAGACCAATGGATACACAAACTGTGGTATTTATACACAACGGAATATTATGCATCTATAAAGTCCAACAGCATGGAGGCTTTTACAGGCAAATGGAAGAAACTTGAGAACATCTTGCTTAGTGAAGTGAGTCAGAAGCAAAAGGTCTATCTAATATGAGAGACCCAGATCACAACTATCTTATGGAACTTAAAACGAAAAACAAAGTGAAACAGGGGGGTAGAGCAGGGAGGGAGGGAGGGGTGGATAGGGGGAGGGACAAAAGGAGAGTGGGAAAGTCCTTGTCACTTTGACAAGATGCATAGGTGACAAAATGCTCAACTCCATTGTAAACCTTAAATTTTGCACTTATACATATCAATAAAATGGGGGTGGGGGAGAAGTGCCAGTGTGGAGGGGAAGGGGAGTGACAAGGACCCAGGTGTGAGGTGTGTGTGCACCAATTTCCCAAGATGAATGCAACTGTTAAGTATCCCAAATAGGCAGCAGTAAAACTGTGTTTTAAAAAATCAGCAACTGGAATAAAACATTCAAATATCAAAAAAAAAAAAAAAAAAAAAGGAGAGAAAAGCACAGGAAGTTATGTGTAAACTATCTGGGAAACTACAAACAAATCTCATCTCATGTTTTGACAGCATCAAGGGCCACCCTATGAACCCACCGCCCATCTAAGTTCTTCTTTCCCTGAGAGAAGGTCTCCCTTTCAGCCATGGTGCTTTTACCCCCTTGGCTGGACAGCGCTTGATCCTTATTACACACTGGATTTCCTAAGATATCGCATATGACACAGCTGGAGAAGGAGATATGAGGCTGTCCATCTATGATCCCCTGGAAAGCACCTGCCCCTGCCAGAACTATAGCTGTCGCCAGTGTAATTGTATCACTGCTAAGTCTTGGCAGCTCCAGAACTATGGGTGTGTCGCACTCAGTCTCAAGCCCTTCAGGCCCTGCCAGTGAGGCAGACTTCTAGCAATCCAGCCCTACACCGTTTGTAACTTCATAGTGCCCAGGTGGCTTCCAGGACTCTGCAGAGCTGATGCACCATGGGTGTCTCTGTAAGCTGGAGACCAGCTGTGTTCTGTCCCTCCCTGGGGACATTCTGAATGTTCTTCATAGAGCATTTCCACACAAACTCATGTACTTTGCTGACCTTGCCACTTTATCCGGGGCCTCAGTCTCCCTATCTACCAGCTATATCCTAGCTATATCTGGGAGGCCAAGTGGTTGTCTTCCCTGAGCCTATGGAAGAGGTCTATAGGAGAGGCCAAGAACATGGGTTCCGAGAGCCAATCAGAACTCGATTTCAGACTAGCTGACTAGCTTTGCTGTGTCAGCCTTTATAAGTGGCGTGCCTTGGTTTTTTATGCCTTGGTTTTCTCCACTCCCGCATGGGGAGCAACTGTCCAGTTGAATGAGCTGGCTCTTTTTTGTTTCTCCCTGCTTTGGTCCAATTCCCCCTCCTTTTGCTCAACAGACATCGCATATTGCAAAACAAACAAAACCAAGCAAATGTGAGCTGCAACCACAAAAGCCACCCCAACAATCCTGATGGAGTAAGGGGGGGAAAGCTGAAGGTGTGGTGTGAATGGGGCTGGCTCATGAGGGGGTCTTCCCTGCCTTGCTTGAAGGTGTCAGAGAACCACCAAAGAAACACAATGCTGCAAACAGGTAAGAACACAGGTGCAATTGAGATAAAGTTGCCAGGTGAATATACGGACATCCAGTTCAACTGGAATGTCTAATATGTAGTAAGTATTATTTAATACAGGAAGTTCCCATTGTTAGCCAAACTTCCTATTTAATTTGTCATTTGTATTTTTCTCTGCTAAATCTAGCAATCCTAACGTGGGGTGAATTGATTGGGTGTTGGGGCTGAACTTTACGAGAAATCTACAAAGTAAGAGGTCTGGTCATCTTTTGAGAAAGAAGGGACAGTAGCATGCGTGGTCCAGGTGGGGCTTGGGGTGAATGGTGAAGATGTGGAGCCCCTGTGCTGGTCCACAGCCCCATTCTGTCAGATGATGGTTGTCAATGGTGTTCGCCCAGTGAGTGCGAGGGAGTGACTGGCTGGCAAGGTTCAGCACTTCCTTTGGTGAACACCTTCAACAGCAGCCTTGGGGACTGAACTTTCCTACTGACTTCTAATTGCTTGTCACTTTTAACTTCTTCATGCTAGTAATTGTGTTGGAAAGCTAAAGGTCTGGCTCTTTTCAAGTCCTCCTCAGATTTTTGCAAGCTGGCGAACTTCTGAAAAAATTGAGAAAATTTCTGTTGAAATAAGCATGACGAAAAGAGTGATCACCAACCGTTTTTAGATGTGTTTACTGGCTGTATGACTCAGTGCCGCTTCTGTTAAGAGCACTGCATGTGCGATCTTTTTTGGTACAGAGTTGCAAACACAGGAGACTTGTGGTCTATGCTACTTTCAGCGAGTGACACAACTCTTAGTAAAATAGAGTCCAGCTGTACATTTATTTGAGATGCTTTTGCATACAAAGTCCTCTGCTCTCTCAGTCTGGCTTTGACCAGCCTTTTTAGATCTTGTTGGAAACAATTCACTTATTCTGTATTTCATGTAGTTAAATATTGTATCAGGGCCTGTTTTGGGACAAAGAACATTGGCTGAAGAAAACAATAAGGGTGTTTGATTGACAGAGAGATTCAGATCAAATAGTTCATATTTCTTTGGTGGGCCTTCCCAAATTTTCCAATTAAGAGCATGTATGGCGGTCCCTCCATTTTTATTTGTTATATGCACCATTCCTGAAGATAAGTTCTCTGGAGCAACTGGACCAGACTCAGCAAGAAACAAGATTCAGTACTATTCTAAAGGAGAAAGGAGGAAGCAAATGCCTTGTCATCTGGGGGAGTTAACACAACATTTCAGTATTTACTAAAGCATTTTAGCAAGGCAGGCTTTGTCTCAGTTTGTGTCACAGTCCTATCATGAGTCAGAATGATTTCATCGATCTGCCCCACTCCTCAGTCTGTTAACAGCACCATTGATTAGGCGACTGGGATTGTTGTGTGGGAGGCATATCATGACAGTAAGAATGAATGTTCTTTTGAAGTGTAATTAAAAAGAAACCCTGCTTGAAGAATCTGTCTGTATGTCAAAGAAAGCCAGAGACTTTCTAGCTGTTGTGGAGGACTCCCAGCTTGGACGTATTACTCCCTTGTTCACCTGGGTAAATAGATGGTTGCTCTCGAGGCCACAGATAGTTTTAAAACTACCGAGGGCAGGAAGGATGCCCGGTGTTGTTTCTTGAGGAGACATTGGTACCTTTATAAGAAGGCATCTGGGGACAGCTAGGTACTCTGTGAAGTCCTGGACACTTCGAAAGTGGTTCTCTAGGAAAGGTGTGCCCAAGGGTGTATTGCAGAAATAACCAGGAGTCCCAGAAAAGGATGGAGCTTGGTTCCCATCACACTCTGAAGTTCAACACTTACTCTTTCGTTTTAATCACCCTATTTGTAAAATGGGCATAAAGTTATTTAAAATTACCTACTTGGCATAATTATTGTGAAGAATAAAAAGCGATGATGTCTCTAAAAGGCTCAGCAGGATATCTGATATGTAGAAATTACTCCATAAGTATCTGGCCCATTCTCTTGAATGAACATTAAGTGAGATAAGAGGTGGAATGAGAAGTATAAATATATGTAATCAAGTAGCAGAATTGGTGCTACTGTTTTTCCGAAACTCATGGGAGATAGCATAGTCCTAAGAAGAAATGTAATTACTGAGTGGTTAAGAGTACAAACCTTGGACAACTGAACTGTGTGCCTTAAGGTAAGCAGCTTTACCTCTGTGATCTTATTTCCCAGTAAAAAAAAATGCAGAAATGATGGTACCTATCGAGTGAGAAACAATCCCTTGGTTTGCTTGGCCAATACATCGCCTTCATTCCCTAAGACTTCAGTCTCTTTTCTTTTCTTTTTTTTGAGACAAGGTCTCACTCTGTGGTCCAGGCTGGTCCTGAACTCACTTCGGAGCTCAGGCTGGCCTTGGACTCACGGCAATCCTCCTGTCTCATCCTCCCGAGTACTGGGATTACAGGCGTGCGCCACCACGCCCAGCTTATGTGGTGCTGGGGAATCGAACTAGGGTACTTAGCACTTGCTCGGCAAGCGCTTTAACCACTGAGCCATTCCTCCGGCCGGCCCCTCAGTCTCTTTTCTTAAAGTAGGATTCAAGTAGCCATGGTTATTACACTGAGTATGTTCCCTTACTTGCCACAGATGTTGGGACGGGGTGGGGTGTCACTTGATTTAGGATGACCAGCCTACTGGCTGGGCTGATACAGTCAGCTTCTCGCCCATAGAGGACTAAGTGACATCATGACTGCAAATGACCTAGGATGTAATAAGAGTTCAATAGTTTTTAAACTCAAAGACCAGTATTTGGCACCTACAGTTTTTTGACACAAGTTTTGTCCTCAGTAATAATTTGGGGCTGGTTGTTGGTACACACCTATCAGAACAGGGAAGACTTTCCCCCAGCTTTTAGAGTGACATCTGACACTAAAACAAGATGACATTTCTATCTTTATAGACCTTTCCTGCTAGACGGACTTCTGACTAAGCATGTATTAAAGTTTTCTCAGGAAAAGCCTAATTGTTCGGAGGCTAGAAATTTTAATGCCACAGTCCCAGCTTATGTAGATCCAGATCTTGGGTGGCTTTTTTTTTTTTTAACAAGTCTGACTGGGAAACGTTAGGGGTGAGGTGCCACCTCTCACCACATCTCTTTTTCATGGGCACCCTGAGTCTGCAGCCTCAGCCTCAGTCTTAGCAATGGCTGGTGAGTCAGCCTGTCCTTATCAGGCTCTGCTCATTAGATACAGTGAAACTCAGTGAGCAAGGATTGTATCTCATTTTTCTCATTAAACTAAAACAGGCACCAAAGCCAGAGGAAGGAAGGGGCTTTAGCTCCTGTGATCTCAAGGATCCGAGAGAGGAAAGGCTTTTTTTAATAAACAATAAACACATGAGGAGACCTTTTCCTGTTGCAGTATTGACCTTAACTATCAATCGATATGTTGAAGAAGGTAAAATTTTCATTCATCTATGCACTTTGCCTATTTCACAGCATTTATTTTCTTTTCTCTTTCAACTTTTTATGTCATGAAACTATCATCTTCTTTTGTCTCTTTTCTACACAGACCTGAAGGTCATTTTGATTTTTCTTTTTATAGTTTTTAATGCTAATTAAAATTTCTCAGTTGAGTGTATAGCTTTTTTCTCATGGCAAAAATTCTTTTTTTCTCCGTTTCTCTATTTCCTAATACAGAAAATTTTCTTGTTTGAGATTAGCCCACAGTTCGATTCAAGCACCTTAGAGGTCTGGTAAACTTTTCACATATGCTGAAAGATCGTGCGAGGCTGTGTGTGCCAAAAAGGGCTTAGGGCAAAATACTACTCTTTCAGGGCCATGCTGTGCGCAGAAGTCATTTTGTCACAGCATAGCAGCTCCTACAAACACTTTAATTTAATTTGCATACACACACACACACACACACACACACACACACACACACTCTCTCTCTCTCTCTCTCTCTCTCTCTCTCTCACACATAATCTGCAACCAACAAAGTATAATCCAGGTCTCTTTTCAAAAGGAGCAACCAGTTCAAATGCACAGCTGGGTATGCCAGAAAACACATCATTAGACAAATTGGATTTAAGAGTTACGTAAGGTCTCAGTGGAGCCAGTGAAGAAAAAGCTGAATGACACAGTGTGATCGCTGTTCTGGTGCCTGGAAAGAGCAGAATATGTGGGTGTGTGTGCTGTGGGCCAACAAAAGTGATGGCAGGGAGTCATGAAGTGTAGCTGGCATCCTGTGGGGGGCAGACCAGAGAAGGTTGCACAGTGGGCTGTACCAGGGGATAAAATGTCACTCAGGGCTGAAAAGGGGCTCTGCTACAAGAGGTGTGGCATAAAGGAAGAGATTTCATAATTTTATTTTGCAGTTGTATTTTGTAAAAAAACAAAAAGTGTGTGTGTGTATATGTATATATACATACATAGACATTATATATATATATATATATATATATATATATATATATAGAGAGAGAGAGAGAGAGAGAGAGAGAGAGAAAGGGCAGTTGAAAACTTACATATTCGGTAATTTTAATTACATATTATGTAATTTTTATACAGGGCTATAAAAAGTGTTAGGGAATTTTAAGTACCAAGGCTACATGACATATTATTATTTCCTCTGTAAAAGTGGACTTTTGAGCAAAAGCAGGTATATTCTGGAAAAGAGAACAAGCACTCTACAGTTTCAGAATTTTCACTAACAATTCTCAAACCAATGACTACATATTGAAGGTAAGTCCCCTCATAGGATTAAGAACCTAGAACTAAAATGCCACTTTTTCCTATTTGCAAGTAATTTTATTTGCAAATTTGTCTCAAGGCAACTGAATGAAAAGTAGATATCCTTCTCTCTTGATAATTTCTCTGAAATAAGTGGGAAAAAAAAAGCAATTGTCTGAAAGAGTCCTATTTTCTTAAAGAAAATATTCTGGATTAATTGACAAAAGTACCTATTGGTCCCCACGACACCAATACTTATAGCATTTAGGGCCTGTCTCTCAGTGTGCAATTTAAATATATATCCACAAAGCTCTTCCCAATAACAATAATTTCTTGTCTATTGGTGCTGCCAAACCATTAAAATCTCTGTTAACAATCTCATATTTGATTTGATATAGCTTACAAAAATGTTTTGAATATAATTTTTTTCAAAGCATACAGTAGACACAGTGGAAAATACAAGGATGAACCCAAAGTATCTTCCTGCAGACTCACACTGTAGTGAGACAGACAGGAAGGAAAGACAGAAGAGCAGACGTGGCCTGTTGCTGGCCACTTTGGCATGTACGTAGGGTTTATGTGTCAGAATTTTTCTTTTATTTTGATGATAAAGAATTATATGGAAGATGTGTTTTGCTTTTGTCACCATTTAAGTGTAATTTGTTATAAAGGAAAGTTCTTTTATCACAGTAACCTGTTGTATGATATGTTTACAATGATGATCAAATAACACTATCAAAAGTACAATATGAGTCTTGATTATAAGTCATATGATGAACCTTAATGGTGAATAAAGACTTTGTTATCTGATGCAGACATGTAGCTACCAAGTAGATTCTTGGGCTTGTCAATCCTTTAATTTCTTCTGAACAGCCATCAAATTATACAATTGCAAATGTCCTGTCTGGAGAAGCTACCCCTCTTCATTTATTTATATGTAGGAAAGCTCTGAGAAATATATTTGCCAGCAAATGAAACAATATAAGGGAAAAAGAACTTGGCAGGAGAACAACCAACACGATTAGAGTGTGGCTAGCTTCTGCCTCTGAGTTAAAACTGGCAGTAGGTTATCACACAGACTAAGAAATTTCAGAAGTGCCAAAGAGATCAGGTGAGCTTAGTTTAAACTTTCTTGGGTTAAGCAAAAGTTCATTCTTTAGCTGGTATCCAAATACACGCCTCACACAGAGAAAGATCTTTGCTGATCTTTAGTGAGTGCCCATTGAATAAAGGTACTCTACTACAATTTCCCAATCCAAAAACTATCAACTTTTCCTCTTTTCCAATGACAGTGCCTAGCCACCTATGTCTTATGTAAAACACATTCATTTGATATGATCGTTAATAACTTTTTGACATTATGTCTCAACTCAAGATTCATTAAGACATGAAAAAACAAGACTAAAATGATTAATGATTAAAAACCACAGCTCACTCTTTGGTATACCCCCTACTTTAATTTCTACCAAGATAACTTATGCTAGAAATGGGTGGATATTTTCTTTTGAGTTAGGACCAAAGAGTTGTTCACTTTGATCTGATAAACCTTTCCCCCAAAAGCAAATACTCCTTTTCTCGAGTATGCTGACCTTGTTAGAGAGTCTAGGAATAAGAAAAAATATAGAAGTAAGAAAGTAGAAACTTACTGTGTCACGTTGCCTGTTGTCTTTCCCTGATATTATCAAGAAGTAGTTCCACGTCAACAGTAACAACAAAGCCAGTGGTATCATGTAGAGCTCGAAATTCCAGACAACAAAGAGAAAGAGCTGGAGGAGAGAGAAGAGAGAAAAGGAAACGAGTCAACCCCAAATTTCATCAGATGGGCTTTCTTATTCATAGTCTACCGAAAAAACACACAACTAAATGCTTCAGAAGGGGGAGGCTCATCTTGAAACAAAGGCTCCAGGGGTTGGTAGGTACTTTTTTTCCCCTCTTAAAAGCACTACTGACCCCTGGAAAGTCACGGTTAAGATTTTTACTTTGTTTAATTTCTATGAAGGAAAAACCAATATCATTACATTGTCAAAGAGGCAATTTAAATTTTTCTCCTCCAGTGAAATTACTGTTAAGTTAGACAAAATAAAGTTTTTTTTTTTTAAAGCAGCAAAATGAGCTTTTCTGCTTTGTCAAAACAGCCCAACCTAGCTGTCTTAATGACAAAGAATGAGCCACTATTAAACATCAGGTACTTTATTTTTTAAAAATCTCAAATAGATAAGACAGTGTAACCAAAATAATAGGCAGATGAAAATACTAAGTCTACATTGGAGAGCCCCTAAGATCTCACATTATGCAAAAACACCGCTACCAACAAGTATGGGAAAGGTTGGCTTAATATTCTGTATTACCACAGAAATCAAGCAGCTATTAATTGAAAATCTGTGAGTTACTTTGTTAAAGGAAATTCTAAAATATCCTTATGTGTTTGTTTCTAATATGACCTAAGTATCTAAAATATATTTGATTATATGATAAAAATATTAGACAGCTGCTAAATGTTAAATTAGAAACAAGGTGGCCTATGGAGCCATTCTAAGAATATTTACATGATAAAACAACTGGAGGTTGGATGCAGAGCATGTATCAGCCCTCCACCTGTAACCCCGAATTCTGGGACCCCTCAAGAGATCACCTGAACTCTTAAGAGTCTGCGTCTGCTGCTGTCAAGTCCAGGTAAATGTTAAGTCATGTGGAATTTAAGAGCTGGTTTCCACACCTGACTCTAATGCTAACAGGCTTCTTAGTTCTTAGAATAAGAGAGTCAAAATGTGCTAAGGATTTCATACACTGCTTGGTAGCCACTAAGTAGATAAAAGTAAAAACAACTATAATGTACAGGTTATTGGTACTCAGAAGGTTGGTTATTGACTGGGATCCTCAGTCTAATACTGAAAACCAGAAAGTCCATCTCCTATGAAAATTTATCAGGACTGTAACATATTGTAATAAGAATTTCAGTCAGCTTCTGGGAAACGCAAGTACCTGGCCCTTACCAGATAAGGAGGATGGGGGAGACAGGCCCTCAGCTCAGGTGGGTCAGGAACAGGAGGATGGGTCACTTGCAGTCTCTTTAGTAAATCACAGTCAAGTACACAGCCCCTCTAAAGGGCAGAGAAAATTAAACTGCGGGGAGAGGTAGGGAGGATCCCAGCCTGAGGACGAAGGGACCGAGGCTCCAGCTCTTAGAAGGTCCTTTGTCTCCATGTCTGCGCAGACCTCCATAAATCGGATCATCTCTACTCCTTTCTCCAATATTTAAAATGACTTCATTATATTATTGTACCATTAGCTCACTCACACAGATTTTTTGAAAACTATATTTAACTGAATTATTTGATAATCACACCCCAAACAGATACTCCCCAAAAAACTACCACAAAGAATGGGTTAGTAACCTAATATATGAATTTTATACAGAGTTAGGTGGAAACATATTGTTATGTCAAATTCTGAGTAAGAAAAATTTAAAATATTGCAATTTTGGAAACGTGAACCATATCTTTTACTAAAAAAGTAGAAAGATTTACTTTCTAGAAAAAGAAAATATTTGCATTTAATTTTTGACGTTTATATAGTATGTACAAAGATAATATAAATTAAAATTTATGTGATTATTAGTACATGTTTTATAAGAATAATTTTATAAGAATAATTATTTTCAGGAAGTGAGTTAAAATAAATTTAATTAATTAACATTTGTAAAGTAAAAATTACCTTTTTTCCTGCTTTTTTGCAGTTCTGGGGATTGAATCTAGGGCTGTGTGCATGCTAGGCAAGTGTTCCCGCCTTAAGCCACACTCTCAAACCTGGAACATTATTTTTTACTTATTTGTAATGTTTAAGTAATAACAAGGACATAAGATATTTAAGAGTAGAAACATTTTTGTTCACTTTTATATTCTAAGCTTAGCAGAGGGTAAGTGTTCAATAAGTAATATTTACTGAATGATAGCTAGAATGGGCACTGGATTCACAAATCATTCAACAGAAGTCTATTTAAGTATTTGTATTAGTGAAAGTATAGGGCTACTATACGAAGCCACCTGACTTCAGAAAGATCCATTCATAACTGCCACTTGGGACGCCATCAGCAGATGTTTCCCTCTGCCTTACTCCTCCGTACAGACAAGATCATCTTTTCCAACTGGCTGCGCAGTCATGAACTATTCTGCATGGTATGGTCTGACCACAGTTGCACCTTTTGGACCTTTGTACATGTTTGGCTTTTCAGATGGCACTCACTTGGCTCAACGTGTTCTGGCCTCCAAGAAGGGATGAAGATTACTCTGTTGTAGAACTGGCATTTTATACATAGAAACCTTTCTAGATGGGAATTCTACAAGTAACCAAGGCACCTCTCAAGTGTTTTCCTTCTCTAGGTTTGACATCTCCAGCTTTGCAGGGCAACAGTAAAAAGGTGTTAGTCCTTTAAACTTTCCCACTGTAGACATCTTCTCCTCACATCCAAACCAATATATTGATAGGTTTGTCAAAATACGGCACTCAGAACTAGCATGAACCTTCTCATGCACATATGTCTCATTCACATAGCCTATCTACATAGGCACCAGAACATGGTTTCTGGAAAAAATAGTGAAAAGAGAAACAAAAAGAAGACATTACAATAGTGTCAGCAAGTTGGCAATGGAAAAAATGGCCTCCTTTTTTACTGTGTGTTCTTTAAAAATCTACTATTTGAGTAGTTGAGTAAGGAGCCCTTACTGTTATTTTGTGAACATAACAAAATAAGAAAGCTTTGAATAGCTCTAAATAAAAAAATCATTTTTGGTATAATATGTAATTAAAGTTTTTGAAGGTCAAAAAACATGAACACAGATCAACAATTACAACCTAATTATTGAGTATTTACCATGAACTCTACAATACTAGGAACCCAAAAATAGGACAAAATAATCTCTAGACTCATACTACTTAGTCTCCAAGAAAACAGTAATCACTTACTATGTAATAATATAGTTACTAATGTTTCTAAGTCTTGCTAGTTGATAAGGGTACTCTGATAAAAAGATACTTTAAAGAGAAAGAAAAATTTTTAGCTCATTCTCTCTACACTAAAGCCTCTTCAATCCTATTTGGGTCTGTCTTCACTGAGACCGATCCTTTTCCTTGCCACAAAAATTTAAGATAATGTAAGAATTTGAGCCTTCCGTGTCCCAGTAGGGTAATAGGAGAAAGAGGCAGCTGGCAGAAAAATCAAGGAAAGGCAGATGAAATGGGATCTGTCCGTGGTCCTTCCTGATCATACTTTTTTATAGGGCTAGGAGAAAATCGATGCAAGAATGTGTTCAAATGGGATGGAAGCAGAAGTTAAGTACTTAAAAAAAAAAAAAAGAAGCCTGACACACTCACGGAGTACAAAGATAAACCATGAAGTCTCCAGCTTAATTCAGAATTTCTAGACTCCCTCTCCTTTCCATTTTCTTTTTTTAAAAGACGACCAAGTGATTCTAGGACTTTTCAGTATTACATCAGCTGCTAAGTACTCTCACGGATGTATACAGCCTATAATTTCATTTAACTTCTTCGCTATGGCAACCCTTCTTTATCACCCTTCCCTAAGTCACACAGTTTCCTCGTCTCCCCTTCACTCCCTCAAACGCTGTCCCTACTGACCACTTTTAATAAGAAAAATTGAGATTTTTTTATACTTTCATAGAATCCATCCATTTTTTTTGTTCTGATTTACAATTAGAATACTGCAGCAGAAAATCGTCACGGGACATTAGCAAAATGGCACAAAGTACTTACAACTTCCACCATTAGAAAGGGATGCAGCGTTTTGCCCATTATCCCGGAAGTTAGAAGCTCTCTTTCAATTGTGCTTGGGACCAGTCAGCCACGACAGTGGATCCCCCAAGGGGCTGCTGCAATTTGTGACACTGGAAGGAGCAGAGGTGTTCGTATCGGGCCCAGAGGCATCGGAGCTCCCCAGTCACTAGCTGGGTGACCTTGATGAAGTTACTAGATTGCATTTAATTCTCCTCTGAAGAGTAGAAATACTATTTCCATTGACGATTTAAGATGGAATTAGCCTAACGTTTGGCATCTATGAAATGCACAGCAAGGAGGAATATCCTGGCTTAAACTATATACAGTATTGGGTTCTTATTACAGTTTATTATCACCTTTCCTTATTATCCCAGAATCCATTGCTAATTTATTTTAAGGATAAGGTTACGTCAAAGATGCCATGCCAATTATAATAGTAAGAGGCGATGAAACAAGTGCCACTGTTTGTGTTTTTATATTTGATTTGTGGTGAATGTATGCAGTAATGATACCACTTTGTTCATATATCCTTGTATTCATGCTTTTTGTGGTATCTTCCCACCCTGACACCAAGCTTGGGCCTACAACTCCTTTTGGTCAGGAGAAGAGTAACAAGCATGATCCAAGAGTGTGACACAGCCATCTCTATCACTTCAGCTGAAAGCCACACGACATTCGCAAACCAAGCTACCTGCCTAATCAACAGGCGGCCGCAGTCTCCTGAGTACAGAAGACATACCCACCCACACCTGGTCCAGATTGCTGACTCAGAGAATCATCACTAAATAAAGGGTAGTCATTTTAATCTACTATCTTTGGAACTCTTTGTTGTTCTGCAAAAGCTAATTTAGATATGTAATTCTGTCTCCCAGAAAACAATACAGTATGGCAAATTATAGTTGGCACCAAAAATCTCAAGAAGTAGCTTTAGGTTCGTTTTTAACATTGGATTATTTGAGAACATTAGGCAAGTTGGCACCCTCTTTTGGCTTAGCCTATTGTCTACGAAGTACATGTAACATTGGTCTGTATTATAAAATGACTCTGGGGAGCAAATGAAGCGATGTATGTGAAAAGGCTTTATTTTTTGTCATCGAGTACTACATAAGTGCAAATGTTGCTAATTTAATGCTTTTTTGTATGTAAAATTATTTCTGAGACAACCACACAGTCTTTATATAAACTAATATTCTAGGATGAACCAATATGACAATTGCTCTTTGAGAGGCTCAGGAAGAAAGACAGGTAGAGGAGTTCCTGGAAGGAGGTTGAGTTAAACAGAGGGGTGGCTTTAAACATTTTTATTGGTAATTTTTTAAAAAGTCCAAATCTCTACAGAAATTCATTTTTACTGGTAAATGGCATTAGCATATACTGCAGATTATGTGAACCTGGAATTAAAAATGCTAACAGATTTTAACAACCACATACGACTCCTAGACACACAAGACAAGCTTGCTCTGAACTACCTTCTTGACGAATGCCAGCTCCTGCCCATAATCCTTTGTCATTTTAAAATTCAAATACTTTTTATCTAAACGACTACAACCTTGCCTATGATATTAGCATCAATGCTACAAAACATAATCCTTAACTATTCTAATTAAGTCAGGCTTTAAAGGCATTCTATATTGCATTCATGAATATTCAGAATGGGTCTTTTGAAAAATTTTAACTTGTCGAAAGGAAAATAATATAATTTATCAAAAAAGTACCTCGTATCATAGTGCAAAGAATGAAGTTTAGTCTGGAAATGCAGACTGCAAAATGCTAAAAATCAGAAGGCTTCATTTCACAGATGAGAAAAATAAAGTTGGGGAAGTTTGAGACTTGCCTAAGTACAGACATCGGCTATCTCGATGCAGAGCCAGGCCTTCTGATTCCCACTCGGGTGTGTTTTTCCCACAAAGCACCACTGATGCTAAGGTGAAGGGTTTCAGAATTAGTGTTGATGCTTTGAAGGCATCAATTATTTACAAATGGAGGGTTTGGTTTGTAGGTTTTCTATGTCTCTGTTTCTTCTCCTTTTCTTTGTTCTATGTTAATGATTTTTGCATCAGCACAAAGAAAGGGAATGACATTTCTTCGGCGTTCTGGCAAAGGCCTGGTGTGGCAAAGGGGTCAGAATTTAATGGTGGAGATGAGATTTATGGGGCCTTTTTTGTGCTTCTCTTTTCTCACTCTGTTGCATAGCTCTGAATAATCAAAAGTTGGCAATTCACAAGGTTTCTATTAAGTAGAGTTTTCCTCTGTCCAAAATGTTTAGAAGAGGTTAGCAAGGTGGCTGCAAAGGCAAAGATTGGAACCGAATGAGCCAATTACATTTTCACAGAGGGAAAAGGCCTACTTTTTCACATGAAGATTAAACAAACAAAAAGTCCATTCTACTGAGAAGCTAAGAGAAGGGGGATCAAACTTTTCCCTCATATCGAGCAAGGCAAATTACACAAAGTTGAGTGAATGATTCGGAATATGAAGATTTTAGAGCAATCCCATTTCTTACGAGGTACAAGGTAGGCATGAATTTTATTTCTTTGAGCTTGGAGGTTTCAGAGTCCCAGACAGGACCAGGCTGGGCACGTCACCCCCATCCATTGATGCGCTCATTGATGTGCTGTGGAAGATGCCGACTTTCAGGAATCATTCAGCGCTACACACGACAGCAACCCCGGGGGAGCCCACTTCAAAAAATCATTTAAGTTGGAATACTGAATATCCTATTCTTTTGCAAACTATAGTATATTTAAAAAAGAAATCTCATCCAAAATGATTAACACTTCCTACTGTTCAGGGAAAAAAGGCTGCCCTTTCAGACCAACAGCAGTGGATCATTAGCTCTCCAGTGATGAGATGTGCTTGATGAGTATTTTTCTTTCTAATTAAGAGATGAGATTCTCCATTTGACTGTCTCTTCAGAAAGAAGGGAAGAAAAGAAATTCTGTCTACGCAGAAAGGCCATCTCCTACAAAACAATTAATTATATCATGGTCCTTTCGGAAAACCCTTTTTCTTTCTAATTTCAATTCCTATTTCTCCCTTAAACTTAACACATTTAGTCTAAGATTTTCACAATATTAACCCACTTTTTGCTCATCCTTCACTCCCTAGTGTGTTTTCCATTTGTTTTATGACTCAAAAAGAACAAATTCAGGTAAAACAGAAGAAGGCAGTGTGTCAGAAAGTGCGTATATGCTGATGAGAATGAATCCTTATGCACTCTTTTGGACCTAAGAGAGGATATTTGACATGAAGACACTTCCTGACATGAGAGAAGCCTCATATATTAGAAAGTTAATGAATGTACAGGACATGCTGGAATTAGGCAATGGTTAGAAGATGAAAACTTTAAGGCACTTAGCAATATACAAGAACTGATTTTGAGGAACTAGAAAATGATTAAAAAACAAAACTCTGACATACTTAGCAATGTAAGATTAGCCTTAAACAAGAAAACTAGGGAACAAATGGAAGATGAAACCTAACATATTTTGATTTTTTTTTAATGCCATCATCAGAATTTGCAAGAAAGTAAGATTCCTGGATTGAAAACTGGGTGGAACAGTGTAGAAAGAAGCCAGTGAGAGCAGCTTGTGAATTTATCTCAACAACTGTTTCCTTAACTCTCTGACAAGAAGGAAGCAAGGAAGGAAGGAAGGAAGGAAGGAAAGAAGGAAGGAAAGAAGGAAAGAAGGAAGGAAAGAATGAAGGAAGGAAGGAAGGAAGGAAGGGAGGGAGGAAGGAAGGAAAGAAGGAAGGAAGGAAGGAAGGAAGGAAGGAAGGGAGGAAGGAAGGAAAGAGGAAGGAAGGAAAGGCAGGCATCCACACGTTCTGCTTCCATCTCCGTCTCCTAGGGCACATTTGAAAACATGCAGAATGTTTTGTGTTGTCACAATGATTAGGGTTGGGGAATAAAGATACAGAAACCAGCAACTAGTTATTGTGAGTGGGGCCAGGCTAGGCACATGGGTCACTCTAAAAAAACATGGGGCATTCTTAGCCATTGGAGACTTTTCCTGCTTGAAATGTCAATTTCACTCTACTTTGAGAAACCTTGCCAGTTTTCCACTTAGACCAGACTATCTTATAATCCACTTAGAGAAGAAACATGTAAGAAGAAGGCTAGGTATATGCCCAAGGTGATAGCGTCATTTATCGCTTGGAGATTAAGAATTAGTAATAGAAAAAAAATAAATTGCACTCTCTCATAAGCATTTGCACTAGATTTTTTACTGTGTTAAATATTTCTTTAACATGTGCCTAAAGAAGCAATGGCGGCGAGCTCCTTCTGTAGCTTTATTCTTGCCCTAATTAAGTCCCACCGTATTGGCGTCCTCAAAGTCCAGTCTTCTGGGAAGGGGGTTATTTCACTTAAAATAGTCAAACAGCATCACTAGTTGTTCTAAGGCCTTTTCTTCTGGTTAGTTCCACTAAAGCTCTTGTAACACCTCTATTTATCAGAGACACAAGATAGGCAAAGTGGGCCTACTTAATTCCCGGCATTAGTGATGGCCTTCTCATGAGGGCCTACAGTGTGATGTGTTGTTCTTTTGAAGAGAACACTATACTTTGCACAAAATTCTGACATCCATGGTGGCAGGGAATTGGTGACTGTCATCAGGTCCCCACTGATCTCTCTATCTCATTCTGTTGTTTCCTGTGATCATGCCAAGCTGACACAAGGGGCTTTGGTAGGCTCAAGAAAGCCACATGCAGAGAGTTCTTTTTCCCTTAACTAGAATGAGAAGCGCTTTCTTCTGGAGTAGTTTTAACAAGACAGCAAACTAACAAGACTTTTGTTGTATTTTGGAACATGTACTTGTGTGCTCAATGTAAAAATTCAAAATGTTTTCTCTCAAAGTGATTCCTAATATTGAATTGGCAAAATATGTCAGCAGAACCATCTATCTAAATATTGTTCAGATTTACTTAGATGGCATGCACATACACATTGGAAAATATTCGAGAAATTGAACACTATGCTGTTTCAAACTTAAAGTCGACAATCTTAGTATTCATCTTTTTTTATTTAAAGCATAGCTTGACTCCACCTATTAAAGAAGCAAGTGTGATAACTAGATAGGACTCACTTGAGGATGAGCTACATGCACCCCTGGGAACAGATACTGCAGAATCTCCACGACAAAATGGACCACAACAACCTCAGAGATGCTGCTATCAACTGATCATAGCACAACACATACTATTTTTCTTGATGGAGATATTATATCAGTAGAACTTGCTAGACAGAAGGCTTGGGAAAGAATTTATTTATTTAGATCTTTTCTTTTCCTCTTCTGCTTACTGGTTGTACTGATATTTTGTGTCATTTTCATCACACTCAGAGATAAAAGTCTCTGGCTTTGCTTTGAGAACACTGACAATTCCAAGTGCAAGGCTCAGAGTACATCCAACCTGATCATTCCATTGCCCCACATGAAAAGCTGATAAGAAATCCCCTCAATGTTGTGTGTTTAATGTTAGTAAAAGTTTGGATACAGATTGAAACTGATAAGTGCTAAGTGATGTTTGGACAATGGGATACAGATTGAAACTGATAAGTGCTAAGTGATGTTTGGACAATGGTGTTTCTTCAAGGTCTATTTCATTAGAGATTAGTCTTTTACTTAGTGGTGTATAAATGCCTACAGTAGGGTAAAGCTTAGCTGGTTTTTAAATTTTAACATATTTATCTTTCACAGAAGTTCAGATCATTCAAGTTCAAGTTCAGATCAGGCAGCACGCAAAATTATTCTTTCAGATCCCAGACAAACATACATGCATTATGTTAAATGACTACACGTGGTCAATAGAGAGGCATTTACTATTTGGCCTATGTTGGTATCAAGTAATAATCAGCCTAAAAGCTAAAACAAACTGAGACTTCACACTCAACAACACCCTCCTTTTTTCTTAAAAGCATGGAATGTCCTTCATACATACTGGTGAGAGATGGTCATGGTCTCTTCTTCCAGAGAAAGCTGCGTTCCAGAGATGTGGGCATACCAGAGAAAGGCAAACTTCATTGAGTTTCTACTCTTAACTGATTCTCAGATCTTTCTTTGGTGTAGCGTATTTTTCAGAGTGATTGTTATTTGGCCCTTTGTGCCTCCTCTACCAGTGAAAATGGCTTTCTCTTTTTTCATGGCACTTGAGTCATGACATAAAGTTTTTAGGTTTTCTTTCTGTTTTCCACCAAATTCTTAAAATGTTCGTAAATAAAAATATTAGACGTGTGTTTTTCCTTAGCACTTTTTCATATAAATTTGCCATTTCTATGAATTTTCTAGGGCTGCAGAAGTGCTTAAAGATTTGTGCAAACTTATTATACACAGTTGCCTTTTCAATTTTTAAAGAAATGAATTTGTCTGTTATGAATTTTGATATAGGTTCTTTGTCAACTCCCTTTTTTATTTACTTATCTGCTGTTACCTAGACACACACATTGCAGACCCATGTTTGCTGACGTACGAAACATAAAGTTTCCCCTGAGCTTGAAATTTGGCTTAAAAGCTATCTCCATCCTGAACAGGTACAATATTTAGGGCAACAGCTGGCACTTCAGTTGCTCATGGGGGGAAACTCCCTCTGTTCTACACGCTGTGCCAGAAAATAGAATACCCAGCCATCTAGCAAGCCAAGCACATGTTAGTGGAGTCTGTGAAACAAGTTACTTTAAAAATTAGACCTGTATCTTTCTACTCTCAGCTCTAATTCGCTGAAGAGGAATGCCCTAAAAAAGCAGAGGATTGGTTGTGGTGTGTCCTCTTTGTACACAGATGCCTGAGCTGCCAAGTCTCAGGATGGTTGGGATCACTCTGCCTCCTTTCTACTGGCAGCACTGCGCTCACACTTCCCCTGGCTGTCGTGAGTGTCCTCCCTGGCCACTTGCCTCATCTGTCCTTTCACTCCTTCATGATATCACCTTGCAATTACTGTGGATTATTCCTAGTCCAGGTTTAACACCTTCATTTCGATCTTAAAATCACAAAGCCAAAGTCAGAAAGCATTTTTTTTTTAATGTTCACCCTCATAAATAGATTTAAGGTCTAACAATATCATTTATTTCAGCTATCTTACCAGCTTCTGAAACTTCTTCTCCCACTCTGTCTTATAATTTTCTAATTTTCTCCTTCACTGGTCTCATTCCCCCAATCCCTCTGTTCTGGAAAAACTTCAAGAGTTATGTTTAGCAGCTCTAGCTATGTCTGAACACTTCTCTTTGCAATTCAAATAATCATCTCAGGCTGATTTTAACAGTCTTCTTTACTCCACTCCATCTTTTACCCTCGCTGCGTAATGTTTACCAATGAACGTCTCTCTCCCGATTCTTAACAGATCTAAGTGGTCCCGTTATTGCATGGAAAGCCTAAAGGTTCGAGCGCTAAGTATACATTTCTCTTGGCTATTTTCCACACCTCTAAACATTCACTTAAAGGCAACAGGGCCTGTGTTTCAATGGTAACAGAAGTTATCAGAGAACACCAGTTTAGACAGCAAGCAAGCCGAACTCCAACTGTTCAAACAGCCTGACTTTTACAGTAAAAGGAAAGGCCCACGGCCAAGACCACAGAGATGAGCAGGTATTTTTAGTTCGCTTGTAGGCCAGCTCTAATGTAATTCTGAAATGTTTTCTTCAAACCAAACCCAACTTTCCCAGGGCTGTCCAAATCTGTTTTCTTTTATAGCAAGTACAAATTCTTGGAGCAAGGGAAGCGGGCGCATCGCTTGCGGTGCTGCTGCGTGCCGATGGTGTTGATGCCGGTGGCTCAAATTAGTCCACAAAACAGATGAGCGCATTGTAATTAGCTCTTGTCAAACTGTTAGAAATACAAAAACCATTTCCACTGTAATAAAAATTATGAAGAGGAAAAAAAATCTCTCATATCATTTTCAGCCAAAATAGTTCCTGAAATGTCTTAGAGTTTAGGATTCCAGAGTTCTAAAAGAAGGCCATTTCATTTTCAGAAATGCTTTTATTTCATTGACAAGGGGATGGCTGAGATGGGTTATCTTTCAGGCATTTTCCTTAGTATACTTGATTGCCTACAACATCTCTTTTCTAAAAATGACCTGTCAGGAATGGGCCTATTTTGCTTGGCTCCATGTTGCTGACGTATGATTCTCAACAAACATGCATGGATGCTCCTTTAGATGCTCTTCTTCCTAATAAAAATTTTTCCAGAATTCTTCTACGGCTACAGTTCTGCTATAGTTCTATGACCAATTTTTCTGTATAACTAAGTATTACATTCTATTTAAACAAAACGGAGTATTCTGCAGGCATTAATCAAAGGTTCATGTGGGACACCTTTGATGACAAACTCTGACACAATGGTCATCAGTTTCTTGTTGATGACATATTTGGAGATTAATGATCCAGTTATTCAAAACACTACTTTGTTTAATCTTTTAAATTGTTCACAAGTAGGGTCTGATAGCTCTCTGCAATTTGACATCCTCCCCAGGAAAAATGTAGCTTATAAAAAGGTGGCTAATTTAGAAGAGAACTTTGGGAATTCGGTCTTGCAGTTTGAGATTCGATTATGTAAATCAAAAACAAGACACAACACAACAAACACCTGTATGCCTTCAGAACATTCCCAAAGGTGTCCTCAGGCTCATCTGGGGGATGAGCAGAATAATATAGATGAATCTATGCTTGAAGTAATAAAATACTGTATGCAAAAGTTAGTACAAAATGGACTACAGAGCTAAAACGTAGAACCTCTAGAAGAAAATAATCGTAGCCTGAGGAGAGGCAAAGACTTCAGACACATGATACAGATGGCATTCCCTTCTATTACAATTACAAACTTTTTGCTTCCATTAAGAAAATGAAAAGCCACATGTAGAAAATAATTTCAAATCACATATCTGATAAAGGACCAGTATTCAGAGATATAAAGAACACTCAAAGCCTGACAATACAAAGATGAAAATGCAATTAAAAGGAGGCCTAATACTTACATGATCTTTTATGAAAGAAAACGTGAGTAGTTCATAAGCCCATGACAAGATGTTCAACATCATTAGTCACTAGGCGAATGTAAACTAAACCACAAAGAGATACTGCTCCATATCCCCTAAGTGTCTATAAATACTGGTGAGGGTGAGGGGAAATTAGAACCCTCATACATTGTTGGTGACGGGGAGAACACTGCAGCCACCCTGAGAACATTTTGACAGTTTCTTTAAAAGATAAAGGTGAACTTACTGCATTAACTAACAATTCTGCTCCTAGGTGCTTGGGTCGAGAAAAAGAAAACGTGTCCACAGACTCGCACAAGAAGGTGGTGGCAAACGGTTAAGTTTAACTGTTAACTCGACTGGCTTCAGAGATGCCGATGGATTAGTAAAGCATATTTCTGGGGTTGTCTGGGTGGCTCAGGGAAAGCTACATTTCTGGTCCTTTTTGGTGCTAACCCCTTGCTCTGTTTCCCAGCCACTGCAAACTAAGCAACTTTACTCTGTAATGTTTCCAACTTAGAGCTAGCCAAATAGAAACACAAGCCTTGGAAATTATGATCTAAATAAACCTCTCTTACGTCATGGGTATCAAGGCATTTAGTCCCAGCATTAGAAAGGCTGACCAAAACAAGTGTGCCTAACAGTATTTTCCATGATGCTTTCAAAATGGAAACAGTTGGTGAGTGGGTAATTGAAACGAACTCTATCTAAACAATGAAATACCAATGAGCAATAAAAAGAACACAGGACTGGCACATTCCACGTCACGGAGCTAAAGTCAGTACACTAAGGGAAAGACGTCACATGCAAAGGACACGTTTTAGGATTCCATTTACGTGAAATGGCCAGAAAAGCTGCATCCGTAGTGATAGGAGGTGGGCAAGATGATTCCAGGAGCCAAGGTGGGAATAGGCAGTGACCCTCATCAAGCCAGAGGGACTCCTTAGAGATGATGGCCGCGCAAATCTAACTTTATAAAGATCACTGAATTACCTGAAAATGGGTAAGCACCACTGCGTATGAACTGTACTTCTGCACAATGGTTTAAGAGAAGAAGTGACGATCCTTGGTGGAGGCAAATTCTAACACAAATAATAGAGGCAGTCGGCTGAGACGGTGCACAGCAATGGATCTTTGGTGAACCTTGTCAGCGCTCTCAAAATATTTAATTAAGCTACTGATGGACAAGTACAGCCTCTTTCAGGCAATTCCTCTGCATCTGAATTCAGACAAGTTCCACACAGGCTACAGAGAACAGCTAAGGCAGATATCTGTATCAATCATTCACGTTCCAATAGGAAAACCAAGGTCCTAGAGGCGGAAAGTGAAAAGTGGACATAGTGAAAATGCTTCTACCCTGAGGTGAGTCCATTGTGCAATTAGTTCTAAATCCCTGTAAAAAATAAGACCAATTTTGACAAAGATAAATAAATCTACGAAATCGTCCTGCCCTCTGACAAAAAAGATTACTAAGAAAAACTGAGTTTGCAATTTGGAAAGAAATGGAAAAGGAAAAAAAGATGGAAAAGTATGAACACACTGAGAAGTGGGTCAAATGAAAATGAAACCCAAACCAAACTTTGCACAAGAGCATGGGGACAGAGTATCTGAAGTCACTGCCTTTTTCCTGAAGGAGCGCTGCTGCATGGATACAGGGATGTTCCTCATCCGTGAGCACGCTGGGGTGGGGGGTAGGGTGCTTTAATTTGAGCCTAGAGTTAGCTTCCTGCTTGTGTTCCTCAATGATCTCGAACACCAAGTTACCTACAGTACTATCTGCCAGCAAGTGAAACTCCCCACCCTGCGCCCTGCACTCATCCACAAAAATCGCAGGGAGACAGGAGGGGGCATTTGTTTTATTTTTCTGGTCAGCAATAGTCAGCAACTCCGTTCGGTTGGTTGAGTTTGTTTTTCTCAGTATATTACATCAAGAAAATAGGAACGAGAACTGCTGAGCACAGCAGGAGGAGCAAAACAAATCTGAAAATCACTTGCAACTGTTTTGTGTGAGCGCTTCTGAAACTCTAGGATGGCCCCGTATCTCCTATAACTGCTACCAAGGCTTCCTTAAAACAGCCTTTTATGTCTGGGCGTTAAGTAAATTATATCAAGCACGGAGAAGCAGGCGAGCCTGGCAGATTGCCGTTGTTTTTACAGCCATGATCTCTGTCAATTGCTGAGTCTCAACTGACTCCTCGTTCCGCCCGCACTCTCGCCGAGCTCTTCTGTCCTAGGAGACAGGTGTGGCTTTGTCCACCAAGCCGGGGACACGGAGCAGCACCCAGCTCCCCTTTCAGTGGCCCACTGCCGTGGCACCATGGCGCTTCTTTCATTTACGCCCTTGTCTCTCAAACACGCCCGACCACCCTGCCGTCCCGGGGATTCCGTCCTGTCTCTCGCTCTAATAAAGACATCCCCTCAGCGGCAACTCTAGATTCAGTGTTCACCCGTGCGGTACAGAGGCAGCCACGTGCTCCGCCCTAGCCAGCCCTAGCTCGGAGGCGCAAGGCTTGTAAATGTCGGAAAAGAACACGGACTCAAGACTCTGTCTTGATCTTAGCCTAAGAAATCAGAGCAAGAGCAAATGGGTTATGCCTAATTAAGGCACGATAAAGGGTAAGCGCCCCGGTGGCCAGGAAACGCGGGAAGAGGAAGCCACAAACAGGGAAAATACACAGCGCTGTGTGGTACTAAGTGTCTCCCATAAAAAAAAAGAGCGATTTTGCGTTTTGTTCTTTTTTTCTATGGAACAACTCCATTAGGAATAAGAGCCCCCAGTCTGCTGGAAGAGGGTAAAGCAGGTGTATGAATAAGTTCAAGGCATGTATATGAAGGTAACAATCACACAAGAAGTGTGCACATACACTTCTATCATATCTGTACCAATCTATGTTATTTGCTCATCCTACAGGAAGTACGCATTCACAATATTAAGTAATTATCTGTGGAACCCTCTTCCCTAACCATATAAATAACTCAGTTGTAATGTGAAAGTTCCTCAATTCAATTATAATGTGAAAGTTCATTAAATGTTGTTAATGATATAGTTTGCTTCATTTCTAAAGAAATAATTTTACATGGGTTTAATATAATACTGTTAATATATTTAAAAGTTTTTTTATTTTGAAACCTAAATAGGAATTGAATATAAAGCTGAACTTAAGTCTTCTTAATTATATAAGATTATTATCATGGAGAAATAATTACCATTAAGCATTTCTATGCCCTGCGGGGTCCTGTAATTTAATTCTCCTCTATAATTTTAAGGATATTTATTTTATTCCCACATTGCAGATAGGAAAATTGAGTTTAGGCTAAAGCAAGCCTTTTCTAACATGTTACAATAGCAATAACTTTAAGTCTCTACTTTGTAATCTTACTTTCAAAAACAAAGTGGAAAAAATTGTTGGAATTTTGGGCAGTTTTGGGAGTCTCTCTTCAGGTCATATAAAAAGATCTCCGATATGCATTTTAAAATATTGTTAAATGAAAAAATTGTTCCTGTATGATCTAAGTAAGGGCATCTCTCTATTAATGTATTCTCAGAACTTCCTCCCATTGTAAAATCTACGATAAAGATAAAAGGTGTCAAAGATAAGTGCTCATGATAACTGGTACCGAAAACCTGCAAGAGAGGAATCCTATACCTCACTGAAAACTTATCACACCTTCAAGTCTCAGCATGTTGGTATGGCAAAGCACGTCTGCCTACCACATAGAAGGAGCTTAGACTTGCTATAGCAGCACCTTTCAACTCCATCATCTTTTTGAGAATTACAAAGGTTTTAACATCCTGAAACACTGGTTATCCCCCAAAACACAGCACTGGTTCTGGGGGATGTGTTGTTACTGCTTTCATTTTTTTCTTTTGTTAGACTTAAACCTCAATTTTGGGTAAATTCTAGTTGTATGAATCTGACTTGATCCTCAATGCAAGAAAGCTAATGATGGTGGTGATGACGGGAGCCCATGCCTCAAAAGATTACTACTTCTTCTTTTAGTCACTGGATCAAGGATTATGATGATTATGGTATTGTTAGCACCCGTTGGCCCATTTACTGTCAATCTCTGTTTGATACCTCATGTTTCTTTGGGCAGCACTGCCTTGACTTTCCCTGGGAGAATTCCGGTGCCTCTCAGATGACAGGTTTTGGTAGAGTTGGATCCACATCTGCTTGCTCCTGGATGGACTCTGGATCTGGACCTAGTTAATGAGAGCATTACCTGCTCCTGGTTGTAATAACAGGTCCAAGGGTGGGACAATGAGAAACAATAAGACTCAACTGTGTGCCTTTGGAATTCATATGCTGAAAAAGAGAAGCTCCTTTTATTTCTGCACTAAAAGCTAACTGAATAAAAGCTTAGGGGTGTTGATAGGCAAATACGAGAAATCCTGCCTAAAATCAGTGTTAACACAGACGAAAACCAACTGCAGAAGTGGCAAAATCTGAGTTCTGTCTCAATCACACGAGCCTCTAGTACTAGACACATCTGAGCATACCATTTTCCTTACACATATATTCCTACAAGAACAAGAAAAAAGGACAAACATTTTATTGTAATTCTTAAAGATTTTGAAAAATATGAAATTTATCCACTACGTGTGGTCTCTATCAGTCTTATTTAATTAAACTCTCTGGCAGAAGGGCCTGACATTTTTAATGATTTTTCTCAGCTTTTCTGGTAATCAGCTAACTTAAGGGACAGTTATGAACATTCACTGAAGGTTCACACTCTTCTCCAACACCATTAGCAGGCTCAATACAGTTCCCACATCTGTCTGGAGGTTTCCTAGTGAACAGAACATCAAATCACAGTAACAGAGGTCCATGTTACTGTCATTCTGGTAGCTGTCCCAGCACCGCCCTTTTCCTCCTCAGGTCAGGACATAAGAGATTCCAACAATGTGGGAGAAACCTTTATGAAAAGAGGGTTTCTTCTGTCTGCTCACAAGTCTCTTGGTAAATTAAAACTCCCTCTAATCCCATCTGCACTCAGGAAAAATATAGGGCTTACATTCCTGGCACCTGTTTTATTAGGACTGGTCAGGAAAGTAGGATAGGGAGATCAAATTTAATTAGGAAAAGAACACCTGTGATCTTCCCAAATGCATTTTTTCCTTATTGTCTTTGAAAACAAACTCAGGTAGCCCACCAAGAAAGGACTGAGTTTGTCTGTTGGATCTAAGAACTGAGGACAAGAGGTTATCAGGGGGCCACGGGCTTCTGAAGTTTAATAAGTAAAGTGGATGAGAGAGATGCCCAGATCTCAATGCACCAGGTGGGCTTCTTTCCTTGGTTTTATAAAGCAGGAAAAACAACTTCAAAGTTTACTGTGAGGAAATGTGAGTGCTTCTGATTGGCTTCTGGGAAAACTCCTTGCTGAATACACTTGTTTAGAATATTGTGATAAACAGAAATCTTCAGGAAAAATCCTTTGCCTTCTGATCTGCTCAAGGAGGGATTCAATCCTTAAAAATGTGGTCATTTATGTTAATTCTAAGAAGAGATAATAAGTCCAATGTGGCTATCCCATTCAAAAGAGGCAACTGTTTGTTCTCTAAAATTATCAACCTTTGTATATCACTAGATATTTTGGGCTAGTTTTCCCCATGAGAAGTCAACCTTCTCAGGCCAAAATGTTGTATAAGGAACAGATAGATTTTTGGTATACTGTTTTACTGCTGAAGGCTGAACCTTGTAGGAAAAGCAACATGAATTCATATAATTCACTTAGTGACTTTCTAAATGGACAAGAATTCACTCTCTATATGTTGCAGCATGAGGTCTTCTCAGTGTAGTGATTACTAATCCAATAAAACTTGTTCCTTTTAGTCCCCTTAAATTGGGCTTTGTGGCAAAGTGGTCTTGATGGAGTAGTATGTCCCCTGAAATGAAAAAGGATGTGCTCTACCCTCCTTCCCACTATCCAACATTTTCTGCCTTTTAACTTTTTAACTTGCCATCACCTTTGACTGAACTGGTTGCAGAGCAAAATGGGAACACAGAAGAATAATTTTCTAATGTATTAACATCATGGTGTTTTTGTAAAAAAAATAGATATGAACTTAAAGAAATGTTCTAGAGTGTTGAAACAAAGTAGTTTAAGATTAATAATTCCAAAACCCAAATAATTAATTTTGGCAGATGCTTTCCACCACCCAAATTGCTTCTAGCTAATCACTCTGGACATATTATTAGCACCCAGAGTGTTGTGCTTTGGTGGTGAGATCACGAGAGACCCGGGGTTAGTGATTCAGTGGTATTTCGAATGGGGCTTTCTTTGTGCCTACCACGGTAGGAGTTTCATAACACTCCCGTTAACATTTTTGCAGGCTAAAATAATCACAGTCATGCTCTTTGGCATAGAATTTTGTGGTTTGTGAGAAAAATCCTGGTCCTGTTCTCAGCCCATGTCCATGTGGAGGCGAGGTGGTATTTTGCAGACTTATGTTTTGGTGAGGCTTCTCAACTTTTAAAAGAGTTGTCAACTGTACTCCCATCTCAGCTGAGGCTTAAAGCATGGTCTGTCCCTAATTGGCAACAGAATATTTGCACTCCAAGTACTTGTCAAAAGAGGATAACGCTTAATGCTTGCTGCCCAGTGCCTATCAAAAAAATCAGTTGAGAAATCGTATTTATGGAAGGTTGCCTGAAGGACATATATTCGCTTTTAGAGCTTCTGCATTTTATTTCTGGATTTAGCCAAACCGTTTGGGAGTACCGTACTTAAACCCCATGGCTATATCACCTCAAAAATAATAGTTATTTGTGGCCATGCACCTCACGCCAGACAGAGGTGTTCTTTGTACATTTGTAAGTCTTTAAAATCATCATGCAAGGCAGGGGTGTTTTCCAGATCGCAAAGCAGTCTCAGCACCATCAAATCACTTGCCCAAGGCCACCCAGCAAGCAAATGGCATTTTACATAATTCACGCTAAAGTTTGTCTGGCTCCAAATTCCAAGCCTGGGTACTGAGCTGGGCTGCTTTTCTTGGGCTGCATGTTGGTGAGGCGGCAGCAGCCTCCCTGCGGGAAGTGAAGGGGAAGACTCCTGTGAAACGCAGCACTGCGTTGGACTTGGGCGAGCTTGCTCACATGACACCGTGTCAATTTATGTAGGCATTTGAGTAACAGTGTTAGGGGTCTTGGTACTGGAAGTAGTTGGGCTGACTTTGACCAACTAAGAAGCTTAATATAAAACATTAAGAAGACTGTGAATCACATTACTGATAGAGTCTTCCCCTCATGTAAGTCCTGTGAAGCCCAGTTCCTGAACATTCACCTTCCTTCCTCACCCTTAAGCTATGCATTTGATGCACCCCCCGTCACCACTGGAACTGTCTTCTTTAGCTTTCTCTCTCTAGACACTAATGTGGTTCCTGTACTTACATACTTAGCATAATATACTGCGTGTTAATTTTCCATTATGTCATTCTCAACACAAATAAGTCCAAACAAGAAGCCTACATTTATAAAGCATTTACTGTGTTGAGGAACTGTGCCTAATGTTACTGTACTTTCTTTTAGATTGTAGCAAGTGTGACTTGTATCAGCTCCATTTTACAGATGAGGAAAAATGGAATTTAGTGAAGTTAAGTAAAAACTTCCAAGGTCATGCAGCAGAGCCGGCCTCCTTGAACTTGAACCGCTGTCAAGGTGTTACAATATGTTAATATGAACAGAAGGATGTGACAAGATGGGAATGTGAGGGGATCTGCGTGAAAGGGAAAATAGAAGAGGGGAAGAGAGTTCCTAAAGGAAAGAAAAAAAGGAAGTACCATATGAGAGTTAGGGAGAAAAAGAAAGCATGAAAAATACAGAAGAAAAGAGATGATAGGATGGAGAGGAAACGTGTTCTAACTCTGCCTCAGAAATACATCATTCTTTAGATTCTCTAAAGAGTTCTTTTCTTGAAATGTCAGGTGTCAGTATTAGCAACACTCTTGTAAACACAAAAAAGGTTCAAATGAACACATCTAAAACCAAACTTCTTAGTTTTCCTGACCCTTGAAAAACATCACCATTGGTGTCCTCGCACAGGTGAGGATGGAAAAGGTAAATGTGAAAAAAACTGAACATTACAGCTGTTGACATGGGCTTGTGTATACCAGAATAAATTATTCTTGAACTCTCAATTATAATTAGCTTCCTAAAAACTTTTTAAGTAGACCTTCTTGTGTCAGAAAACAGCTTTTTTGATTTTACTTTAATGTTTAGTATTTATTATTAAATATAAAAATGGACTTTTCCCATGGAATTCTAAGGGATCTCTCAGGAAGGGATGACATTGATTTTAAAAATTCACATTGAAACTCTTGAAGACTTTTACCAACTGGAGGCATTTTAGAGATGAAATATGTCTCATATTGATGGGCTCTGAGAAAATTGTGCTATGTAATTGCTTATTTCTGTAGGACCCTTTTGAATACAACGCACCAAATACAGTAATTTTTATTTTTTTACTTTTTTAGGTCAAATCTAGTTTTTGACTAAGTTGCCCTTCCTGATGGACATATATATATTTGAGAGTGAATATTTCTCTTGTTTCCAAGTGGAGGTACAAAGCTGGGGTCACATCTGTCCTCTCTCCTCAGTCCTTCCTGATCTCCATGGGAGAGATTTCTAAACACAGACAAGACCAGTCATTTCTTAAAATTACATTACTTGTCATAGCCAACTGAAAAGAACAACAAGATGGTGAAGCGAGCCCAGGGTGTGGTCCCAGGCTCAGCCCCACTTCCGTTACCCATAATGCAGCACGCTTTGGTTCAGGCAAACGTGCTTTGAAGCAGTGGATGTGCACATTACTTTGTAAGTGGCAAAACTTTAGCAAACTTAAGACAAACAGATCCAGATCCGTATCTAAATACAAATAAAGGCTCTGGACTTTCATTCCTCTGATGCCAATTAAGTAAAATTTACTCAGTTCCATTAGATTGTCAGAGCACATGACGCGATGGACTTCTTTTAAGTGGTGGTTACTGAGAGGCAGAGTCTGACGAACAACTCAATACCGACATTAGCTAAACAACATTGCCAGTAGGCTGAAGACACAGAGTTAAGTTGGTAACCACGAAAGATTTGTGATCCCAAGACCATCATATGATCATAGGTTAATGTAGTTCAGGAATGATGTCATGAAATCAAGGACATTTCTGAGAAAAGCATAATGGGCCTAGATGCCATTCTCTGATTTATCCAATATTTCATCTCTAGCTGTCCAACACCCAAGAACCTCCAAACAGCTGCTACATGTTTCCAACTTGAAAAAAAACTATAACACATTTGTTTTGTCTTTTACAATGATAACAAAAATATGTGTATAAAGAATTTTATAAAACCTGGGATGGTTTTTAGATTCTCAAATATAAATGTTAGAAATAATCTTTAATAATCTTTTAAAAATACTCTGAAATTTTTCCTCTCAGAGCTGACTAACACCTGACAGGTGAGCCATCGTGCATAGTTTTCCACCTTGTTATACCACAGGACCCATTTTTTTAAGAGTCAAAGGTGATGAAAGGAAAATCTTTTGCATAATTCCCCTAATTTTTAATAAATTTTTGTTTTTAAATGTTTATTACAAATTAAATTTGGGTGAACATGTTGAAGAGTATACATATCCAATAATTTCATCGGAATAGAATAATTCTTCGGGTTTTTTGGGCAAATGTGCTATTTTAGGTGCTTAAGTTTTTAAGAGTCAGTAAGTCTGGAAATATATATGCATTTTCTAGTGGCAAATACGCTGGTATTCAGTTCTTCCAAATAACAACGAAAAGGGTAAGAAAAATTGGCTATGTTACTAATATACAGGCAAGAGAAGAAGGAAAAGGCAAATTCTGAAGTGGAGACATTTCTACTGAGTCCTTCACTGGTCAAGTAGTGTCCTAGGACAAGTTTCCTTAATGAACCTGCTGATGCTTGATTAGACTATTAAAAGATTGCTGAAAAAAAAAATGGGACACTCCCAAGGTTTCTACAGTTTCTGTGGTATTCTTAATTAATTCCACTTTGAGTTCCTTATTCAACAGCTACTTTAGAAAAATAAAAGGTCTGCATCTCTCCACTCAAACGTTGGAGAGTTATTTTATTATGCAGTCCCTCCTTGCATAAGCCATTTGTTTGAAACTAGATTAAGAAAGATACCATGAGATGCTGTTTCTATTGCCAAGGGAATTAGAAAAAAAACCCAGTTTTACCTTTGTGCTCTTCAGTATCAAAAAATTTTCCTCCTGTCGGACACCACACTTTCCCCACAAAAAGAGCCATTCTTCCTGCAGATTTCAAACCTGCATTTCTCCAAGATTGTTGTTACTGAGGGAATATATCTGTGATGTCTCTGACTGACAACATAAGCATTTAGATCTCTCCATAAATTGCTTTGGAAAAATGCATTTGGCTTCCGTGATCAACGATCTACAATTTATCCTTTGACATCCTCCCTCAGTCATCTTGACATAGATTCTTTCCCTTTTGTGTACATGAGATCCTCTCTCTCTCTCTCTCTCTCTCTCTCTCTCTCTCTCTCTCTCTCTCTCTCGGTCTCTGTCTCTCTCACTTCCTTTCTCCACTTCAGGATGACTTCATAATAAAAGGTCTGGTTCTGAACACCACCTTGAATTTCAGCTACCCTGTTGGTTCTTACACTTATAAAGTCTAAATTTACTGTGGGCCCTAGTGGTGCAATTTTTGACACATCATTAAGCTCCCTTTCCATTGGGAGCCTAAGGGCATATTCAGGCTCGCTGTGAAGAGTGCCTAAGTAACGGTTAAAAACTCTCCTCGTGAGCTGCAAGGGACTTGTTTGGCAGCAGGGCCAGCAGTTCGCTGTAGCTCCAGCGATACTCCACGACAGGGTGGGTAGAGATAACGAGCTAACCACATACCACAAGTGACTCGCTCATCTTTGTCTTCAAGCATCTAAGAACATAGTTATCTCAGTAGGACGGCAGACCCCAGAGAGTTGTAAGTATCTTTCAGGAAAGTAAGAAAAACAGTCCAAGGAAAAAAAAATACGAGCAAGAGAAAAGTTGAGAACATTTCTAAAAACAAAATTCCAATGACACCAGAACTTATCGAATCAGGCCAATAGATCTGTGTGCCTTTTTTTTGGTGCAATGTGTTTGATCTTAATTGTATGCAAATTTATTCTAATGTTATGATGCTAATCAACCTGTGTAGCTATAATCAAATAAAGGCAATGTCAACACCTCATCAACTAGTCATACTGCACTTTTCATCCCAGACACTGCTTCCCTCACACACAACACCAAAGCACCACAAAAATTATTTGTCCAAATAAACTATTATCCAAATACTGAAAAGGTATAATAAATTATGTGTAATATCACCCAATTATGTGATAATGTCTTTGTTTTAATTATTTGTATAGTTTTAATGAAGGGGTTGCTAGAAGGTGGAACCATTTTTATTTTTAATGGAAAAAACAAATTTCTTTTTAAGAATGAAAACAAAGATAATTAGCTATTAAATTAGAGGCACTAATATATGCATGCTCCTAAATTATTACCAATATTATTACTTTGTTTGTGCTATCAAAACTTTTCTCCCTGAAGATATCATGTTGGCTATTGAAGTTATTTTTCCCATCTCTGTTACATGTATTAATATCTTGCTGTTCATCAAGTGCCAAAATAAAGGTTAAAAAAGTTCCTTGGATTATCTGCAGAAGGAAAATTGGGGTGGGTGATGACAACTATGATCTTTCAAGATGCAGTTTACGAATGCATAATAACTTAAGAAAGTGAGAAAAAAATAGATTTATCAAGAAAAGAGAGAGCTATCCTAAATTCAACACAGCAAATCAGCAAATTTCTTCAGGGAAAGACATCAAATTTGAAAGGCATCAATACTTTTCTGCTGTCACCAAACTGTTATTTATGCTCATGTACCAGCTGGATTTGTGTATGTGCGTGCATAATCTTTTTCTCACCACTGATGTCATCATTAAAGCTGTGCAAGAATTTTGATTTTTGCTTTGCACAATCTTCAGGGGAGACTTGGACATGATGGTGAAAGTTTGTGACAAGTTTGTAAAAGTAAGAAATGCAGGCTTAAAAAGCAATGGAATTTCACCATTGTAAAATT
Source organism: Ctenodactylus gundi (assembly GCA_004027205.1). NCBI lineage: Eukaryota > Metazoa > Chordata > Mammalia > Rodentia > Ctenodactylidae > Ctenodactylus > Ctenodactylus gundi. The sequence goes on from PVKB01002092.1 coordinate 117,593, forward strand.
TCATAAGCTTTCTCACATGTGAGCGATTTTTGCCTGTTCAATTTGCATTGAAGACACCACACAGAGCAACTGCCGAAACATAGATGAACGCTTTCTTGGGAGGATAGAAAGGCATACAATCAGATTCACAGAACATGCCCCATAACTAACTGCTCCTTTTAAATATCCAAATATCTTCTAAAGTTTCAAAGCATTCACAGTATTTTTAAAAACATAATACTCAGAAAGATACTAGCCCCTGGTCACGTGATTCTCAAGGCAGAAACTAGAAGTTTGTATCACTGTAAACCTTACATTACAAAGTTTATAAAAATTTCAAGACACTAGACCTTTAAGGAATTTTTGTTTGTATGATATCAAAGCTTCTATGAATTAATTTTCAGAATAGGAGGCAATGACTGTGGACAACAGGCTGTGATGGGCCCCTGTGATAAGAGACATCATAGGACAATGCATAGAACAATCTCCTGAATGCCTTCATCATTCAATGTGAACTTTTACCTTCTGTGGCAGTGGGGGGTTAAACCCAGAAACACTGAACCACTAAGCTACATCCCCATCCCACGTTTTTGTTTTTTAATTTTTGAAAATTTGAGACAGGGTCTCACTAAGTTGCTCAGGTGGGACTCAAACCTGCGATCCATCTGCCTCAGCCTCGCTGAGTGCTGGGACTGCTGGCATGCCCCATGGCGCAGGCCAACTTTCTAACAAAGGAGGTAACTGAAGGTCACGGGTAGATAACTTGTGTATGTGCGACGCAGTAACAGGAAGGAGCGAGCTGCAGTGGTCCAGTGTGACAGAGATCATTCCTACTAGCATGACTACTGACTTTGGGCGAGGGACCACGTGTCTGAGCCCCACTGTTCTCCTCCTCTACAGAGCTGTTGATCAAGATCAGGGAGGCTGTATGCAGTGTGTCCGTGGAAGCTGACCCACACTCCTGTTCACTAACTGAGCTCCTTTGTCGGGGCCAAGACCCGGGGCTTCTCCCAACCACACCATCAGCTTTATCTTTCTCAGGAGCCCCAGTTGGTGCCCAGGCCTGTTGTACTTCCAAGGCCCTTGCTTTTTTCTTAATCTAGATCTTCAGACTGGATTATAGGAAGAGGTGGGTAGAAGAATGAACCAATCTGTATATCTGAACTGAGTCACTGGGAGGTGCCAACAGTATCCAAAATGCCAACCAATTCTCAAGAGTTTCCTATCTAGCTGGGGAAAGAAAACACACACACACACACACACACACACACACACACACACACGACACATTTAATACATAAAACATGATAGTGTGTTGTAAAGCAGCAGAACAGAGGATAAAAGGCAGAAAGCACTTCCAGAGTTGAGGGGTCTGCATTACTCTGTATTTCTTCACCTTCTCCAGTCCCTGTGTTTTTCTGGTCGTCGCGGAGGCTGAAATCAACTCAGATTCTTTGTAAAGACACTCAGAGTTGAGATTTAATGCTGGAAGGTTTATACTATGAAATTCCCTTTTCCTGGTGATTTTATGATTTCACAGTCTGAGCCTTTGTCTTTGTAATAGATTTAAAAGACCCACCTGATTGCTCATGGTTTTTGTCCTAAGCAGCAACGTTTGTTTCTTATATAAATCAGAGCTGATAAAATTTGCAATTTCGTATTTATAATGTCTTTGCTTTTTATAGGCAGAAGGGCAAGATAAGGAAGGTTATTAGTAGATCATGCTCTGCAGTTTAAAAATCACAGATTTAAAAATTTTGAGGCCATTTGAGTTTCAGAAAGCAGAGAGGTTGTGACTGAGAACAGGCTCTGCTATATAGAGGATCATTAACAATGCCAATCTTAAGAGCCCTTCTTTTCCCTAAAAGCAAATCTTCCTGTTGAAAATCTGACTTTTAATCACTTTTAAGGAAGATTCTTTGGGTTCTCAGAAACAAAAAGGAATCACTCTCTGGGCAGGGGATGCAGGTAGTCTAAGTGTTTAAGAACATGGGAGGCTGTCACAGCACATTTGGATAGAATCCCTTATCTACCATTTGGGAGGTACAATCCCTAGGCAAATTACTTTTTTGGCTCAGGGTCTCTTAATCAGCTACTACTTGATGTGATTTTGAGGGCTAAATGATATAAAATTAATAGTCTGCAGAACAAAGCCTGGCATAGGATAAGCACAGTTTAAATGTAGACTAGTGAGCGAAGAGTTGTGCTGCCTTCTGCCTGTCAAGAGCTAGTTTTCTTTAAGCATCTTTTGTGTCAAAGGAATGAGACTTCTAGTCAATATTTGAGATCTGAAACAGTTGGGTTTGGGGGTAGAGATGAGCAACTGCAACACTTATCGACCAATCATCTTTTAGAGTAGGGCCCCTCAAACAGCTTACCCCTAGCTCATGCAAGGGTAAAGTCTTACTGTTAATTTGTACATACAGCATTTATTCTTGCAAGAAGTCAGAAAGGCACCCATCCTGGGCACAGCCCTTGGGCAAGACTTCTGGCAACGATATTTAAACAAACATTCCTTCACATACTGCTACTTGATGGAAGGCAGTGATTTGTTAACTGGGTCATCTGTAACACATACCCCTTCCTTTTTTTGGAAATACACCTGTTTCTGGGATTTGATTTGGCTCCTAATTCAAACAGACCTCCAAGTGCTCTGAAACAAAATCAACCTAAAATTATACACTTATCTAGAGTTCCATTTAGGCCATATGGTTTAAGCTGTCCAAATGTCACAGAAGCAACAGCAGCAGCCATCATCTTACTTTACACTTACCCAGCCTCTCTCCTGCTAGGATATTATGTAAGTTATAAAAGTTTCATTAAGGCAGAGGTGTTAACCCTAATTCTGAAAGGGCAGTCACTTGACTGCTGTATTTTAGTCTCACTGTTGCATACTGAAGAGCTGTGTAAGAGCTTCTCAAAGTCCACTGCAGTCTTTTAGTAGTTTTCTTATGCCTAAAGATTTTTAACTGTAAATTCTGGCACAAAGGACCAATATCCTGGCTCTTGAAACTTTGAGAAGAAGGCTCCTAACGTTAGAGCCAGAGGACAGTGGCTGAGATGATGCCATTTTCAGAAAACTCAGTAAAATGTTTTAGAAAAGGCTAGGCAATGAGGAACTCTCCATGTGATACTTTCAGTCTTCACCCATTTGAGCTATAATTCTCTATCAACTTACCAGATCTATTTCTTAGCATACAGTACTATGCCACATACTTAGAAGATTCTCAATAAGTGCCCAATGGAATAACAAATGTACTAAGTGGATGATTATCCTGCTGCAAGTGTCACCGTCACAGAGATCTATGACACTTACTTCGAGCAGCTGTGATGGATTTAGGCAGTAAGTTGTTGTGGGAAAGAAAGATGGTGATGGTTAACAGAGGAAGACAGAGACTGTTGGATTGAAGCGAGAGGTAGAGATGCCAAAATCCTCTTTATATTCTGCGACTAAAGACAAACTTTCTTCACCATTTTGCCTGGAAAAATTTGTATGATATTTAATGTCTCTAAAATCACATGGGCTGGAATATCATGCAATTCAATGCTTTCTTTCTCATTAACAAGCTAACCAATAAATGAATGTATCCGCCATATCCTAGGTACTAGAACACAGAGGTAAATATTGCCAGTCCGTTAGCGCATAGGAAACAGCAAAGCCCAAAAATCCAACCCTCAAACATGTCTCAGCTTTCATTCAGTACTGGTCCCATGCTCTCACTGCCCTGTCGAAGCCATCACAGCTGACTATCTAGAAAAATTTTATAATTTACTGTAACCACGCTCTTCAGTAAACCTCACATTACCTCCATATTCTGTTCGCTTTGTTAATCCAAACATGAAAGGCATGAAGCCAAAATGTAGTATTTTCCAAGAATACTACAGTATTTTCCACACTGCAATATTAAAACACTCCCAAGTTCAGTCTGGAGTGTGAACTTGAAGTCAACTTGGTGGTATGTATATTGTATGGAGATGAGACTAAAAAACACAGGAACAATATTTTTTTTCTTTGTGGTAATTTTTAAAAAACTGTAAATCAAGCGTGAAAAATTTAAAAGAGAATGACTAAGTCAAGTAAATTTAAAAATAAAACAGGAGACTTCAAACTAATTTTTCTTTTTATTTTGCACACCGTTCCTTTTAGGCTGGGCTCGCCCCAGGGCCCTTCTGGCTGGTGATGTATCTGGGAAGCACTGAGAAGCAACCCCAAACAATGGGTTTGAAGTGTGAACCTGGCAATTCTTAACTCTATGATCTTAGGCAAATTTTTCTTTCACGGCTTTGATTATTGACTTCTATGAAATTGCAAAAATAACAGCACCACCTTTAAAAATGATTATAAAGATCACATGATGACATCTGCACACTGCTTAGCATATAATATATGCTCAATAAATATTCATTCCCCTTAATTGGAAGAAACTAATTCACAAATCAAAATCTAGGATTGCTATACTCTCGATTTAGTATTTAATTATGTCCTCTGGTGATAATTAGAGATCTAGAGCAATGACCCCAGGCAAACACTGGAACTATGGCTGCACATGACACCACAGGGGACACCAAGCCTGAGCCTTTGAATCTACCTGGAATCGCCAGGAATGAGGCCCAGGTTGGTTTCAAAGTGACATCCACCTTAAGCTCAAATCCTTCTTCCCCCAGTCTCAGAGGGATACTTGTGGCCATCTAAGGAAAGCTGACCCTGCCAGACAGTGAGGAAACCACCCTCCTTAAGAGTGCACGACTGTGTGTAAAAACAGAACGACATTGAGAAGACTGGCATATACAGGGAGGAACAAAAAGAAGGCAAAATGCTTCCCTATCCCTTCAATTTTTTTTTCTATTTCTTAGATGGAATGTTCGGGGCCTGGGAAGGGGGTACAAGAAAGGCTATGTTCAGATTGTCTAAGAAAAGAGCTTTAACGTCCACTGCTTTGGATTTCTTAAGTCTCTCCTTCTTTCTAGGCAACCTCTGGGTTCACTGTATTTCTTATCTGGGTCAAGGGAGGAACAGAGTATCCTACTTCGTATGCAGATAGTTGTTCTGTTCAGGGCTTGCATGTGCTAGCAAATGATTTTCACTCACCAGACTCAGTTTCCATTCCTGAGAAGTAGTTCTATCAATACAGACTCTTGTAATGGGTGCTCTTCTAAGAACAAGGCAGTCAAACAGAGTCACAATATTATCTCAACAACAATTTCTCCTAAAGTTTATGAAGGTGGCGTTGCTATCTTGAAGGCAGCTTCTTGAGTTGTATTTGAATAATAAATGAGCTGTTTATACTAAGCACGTATGTTTATCTTAGGTAGACTTTCTCCTGCCTCCCGCCCTGCACGGAATGAGGGAGAAGTTGTTAATGGAAACTGATACTTTTAACTTGGGCCACTTCCTACCAGACAGTTTAGCACTCGGCACAGAGTAGTGCTCACTGTGGGAAGCAGCTCTGAAACTAAAGTGCCACAGGGGACAGGAAGTCAAGCGCCGGCTGCCCAGTGAGCAGCTGCCACTTAAAGGCTAGAAGCCTACCAATGGGCCCTTCCTGTTCCTTCTAGGGTTGCCAGTTGAGCTCACCAGGGAATGAAGTTGGTGATTCAAAGGCATGGACGGTAAGATGGCACTGAAAATAAAATGATGGTATCACAAGGACCGTGCTTAATATATTGCCAACCTCAGATATAAAAATGGCAATTGCTAACTTAAGTCATTAAACAATGGTCAATCTCAAAGACTGGTGCTTAGTTTAGAAACGCCTTTAGGATTTTTTTTTTAAATTTTCCTCATCAAGAAAAGCTGGAAAACAACGCAGATTTTCTGTGTTGTTGCTATTTAGCATCTCAGAGTGGCCCAACTCCCACCCCAAATGCTGTGGAATTACCTTCGGAGTAGATTTGTTTACCATTTCTTCTCCTCTATCCATTTTTCAGCAGTTGATTAGTCTCCCTGGGATGTAGACACATCTCTGATCAAGAGCTACTTGACTCTTTCCCTTCTTCACACATGCATAGCAATATCCACATTACTTATAATAAATGTGCTTATATGTACATATATAAACACATTTTTATGCATATATGTTTTCTGTGTTGTAGTCAAAGACACGTTCTGAACAGATGTATATATGCACTCCTATTCATATAGAAATCCAACTGGATTCCCAGAGGGAAAGGTGGAACACATTGTTAAAATGTCTGTCATCCATGTAAGAGAAACAGAAATGAGCTGGGCATTAAATTTGCATACAGCCCCGAGCACAGAGGTTCCTGTATGTGCACCGTTCTACTGTTCTTGATGATAGACATATCTGACAGGAGGATTCTGTCGGGATTAGCTCAGGAAAAACACCCCCAAGGAGATAATTTGAAGACATACTGAGAATTTGCCTCGATACATGAAAATAAACATGAAATCCTCAGCACTCTATGCTCATTGAAAGGTTTCCACCAGCATCCCACCACACACCAGGGGACCCTCTTGCTGGAGCTAATTAACACACCGTCACATGCCACACCAGGAGAAGTGGTTGCCACTTAGGACTGATTTAGTTGCTGCAGTGCTTAAAAGAGACTCAAGAAGGTTTTTCTATAAATGTAGAAGGAAAGAAGAGGAAATAAAGGTGTAAAGACAACTGCAGAATTAAAAGGTGCTAAGAGGTCTCATTCTCTCCTCCTGAAGACATTAGGGAAACCTATTGAGAGACTATAGTATTCCAGCAAAGACAGCATCTTGATTTTATTTTATTTTTCCCAGACCACAACTACAACACACAGAGAGGGTCTATAGATTGTGGCTATGAACAAGGGAATGTTTTACTTCGTAAGCAAACAAGCTCTTTATTAAACAGATTATGTCTTCTAAAAAGCAACAACAATCTCTTTATGGGCACTTCTCATTTAATTTCATCTTTTTGATATATTTAGCTTTTCTGAAAAGTTATTCCTTGACAAAATGTTGGGGCAAATTATCAAGGAATAAAGAGCCACAAATAATTCCTTATTAAACTATTTTTGCAAACGATACAGCTATAACAAAAGTAATTACTTAAAATGTTCTCCCTCAAAGTAAATATTATGGAAGCTATCTCATCAATAAATAATAATCTAATAACCACGAGAAGGGAGATATCCCAGCTGAGTAAATAATGCAACCTATTTTCTTCTGTTAAAGCATGATTAACACTAAAAAAAACTATTAGTTAACACACTATTAAGTTAAGACTTTCTGAAAATCTTGAGAGTTACAATTGATTTTTTGTCCCGATAAAGGAGTTCACTAAAGAAGATTATAATCACATCAAAAGGATTTCAGAAGACAGAGTATCTACTCTGGATTCAAGAATTCACTTTTTATTTTAACTGTACTATTTGCATCCAAAGTAGTAGCTCCAGATAATTCTACTTGGCTAACTTGAATTTCTATTAGATGGCATATTTTTTAAATAAAATATTAAAAAAGCTCATGAAATTTTTATTCTTTACTTTTATTAGTTTAGCCTCCAAAATAAACTTAACCAAAATGTAATGAGATTGTGCTGTGTACAATGCCCTCTACCACATCCTGAGTTGAATAAACCAAAGCAACCTGTTCATTCTTTCTTTTGAAGTTCAAATTCAAGAGGTGAGACAAACATATTCATTAACAATGAAGAAATGACAAATAAGTTCATCTTCAGGATCAACTTTAAACAACTGGCAATGATTAGTGTGGTTTGAGGATTATGATGTTTTCTCAGGCACATGTGCTATGATCAATTTATAATGTCTGCCATGAGAAAGGGCACCAGAGGTGAAGGAATGTAGACATTTATCTGACAGCTGGCCTTGAAGACAGAATATATAATGGTATAAAGAATTTATATAGGAAATAAGGTTAGGATAGTAGGTTAAGGTTAGATAATGAGTTTTTGGGCTTTTGTCTAGGATTGGCCCTAATGTGTGAAGTTTTAAAAAAATTTCAAAATCCCCCATGAACCGCAACCATGACTTAAGGATTATTATTTGTACGTTTATCTACAAATTTTAGATTGGTTTACGTAGGAAATAAAAACAGCAACAAAATATTTAATATGAACATTATAGACACAAAATTTCAGGAATGCCACGTCAGTGCAAGTGAGAAATTGCTTGGAACTGTACACAGTGGTTGAGAAGAGTTCATGGGTTCCGGGAATTTGAAGCATGGAACCAACACATCTGAATGAAGCAAATGCATTGGTTTATTACAGAGGCAAAGATCGAGTTCTTCCAAAAATAACCTCTTTTTTTTGTATTTTTCCTAGCGTTCACCAAGAAAGATTAGCCAGAAGGAACTGTTCAGCCCATGTTAATAAGACAGGCACCAAGCACCAAAAGGCACCGTGAACATCCCCCTCTTCCTCTACCTCTCTTCCGCCTCTCCCTATCTCTGGTTCACCTCCTTCCTGTCACCTTATTCTGTACCTCCAGTGTTTCTCCATCAACACAGCCATCAGGACTGTTGGGAGTTGACCAGGGTCTGTTCTTCTTTAAAATACATTTGGGGAGATAAGGAACATTTTAAAAAATTTCACCAAAATATCGATAATAGACGTGGTAGTATTGTTTTCCCTTAATCTGATTAAAAAGTAAATTCTTTAGTTTACTCCTCTAGTTGCCGCCTTTCCCTCTAAGAGCACAGAAATCAAGGGGCCCTTCAAGAACTTCAGGTGTGAGGTGGAGAAGGCACAGAGGACGCCCTGAGAGAGAAGGTCACTTGTTGTGTGGTGGCAGGATGTCAGAGCTGTGAGATGCTGGTAGCTGGTCCTGCAGACACCAGTGGTAGGACCACTTTCCCACCCTGCCTTCACTCAGAGGTTCTACTTTAGATTGGTGATTTAAAACATGATTCTTTTAGCCATTTCCCCTCCTCTGCACCAATTTCTGCTTTTCTTCTCCAGTCCTTTCTAACTCCACCTCCATTTTTTCTTGATTTAGTTTCTCTTTTTCCAACTTGTCTTATACCTTTCTATGGCTCTTGAGCCTGAGTTCACACTAGAACAGCCTAAAAAATGGAGGACTTCACTCATCGTACCTCTCAAATCAGAGAAATCTAAGTCACTTAGAAGCAGATGCCATGGGCTGTGTATCTGTGGTTGTGTAAGCATGTACCTACACAAGTTCTACTAAAGTCCCCATAAATTCTACCAACCCTCCAGTACAGAAAATTGTAGGAGATGAATGGTTCTCAAAGCGTCATGTCTGGTCAACACATGCAGCATCACCAGCAAACTTGTTAGACATACAAATTATTGAGCATCCCTCTCTCTCCACTGCATCAGAGAACTTGGGAAGAGGGTCCAGCTTTCTGTATTTTTGAGAGCCTTCTGCATGATTCTAAGACACACTGGATTTTGAAAATGTGTGCGATGGATCACTGATGTGTAGGTCACCTGACAACTGCCTCAGTGTCAACTGGAAATGTTTCCCTTAAACTGCTGAAATATAATCTGGCTTTCAACATGATCCCAAGTGATGAATGTGAACATAAAAGGCTAAGAAGCAGTTTTTCCAAGAACTTATTCCAAAGGAGTTAAAGGCTTTACCTTACAGGGATGTATGCACACCTATGTTTATGGCTAGACTACTTATACTAGATAAATCTTGGGAGTGGCCTATCTGCCCATCAATGGATGAATAGATAAAACAAATGTAGTGTACATATAAGGGAGTACTACTGTGCCATAAAGAAAGGTAAAATCGAGACATTTGTGGGAAGATGTATGTATCTTGACACCATGATGCTGAGTGAAACAAATCAGACACTGAAGGCTCGATATTGCATTGTCTTACATGAGAAACCCAACATGGAAATGTAAGAGTAAAATAAAAGAGAGAGGACAGGAAAGAGATATGCAGAGTTTGTGTAGATGGGAAAGGAATCTGGAGATGGAGGAGAAGAAAGAGTGGACGGGAGGAGAAATGGAAATGATCAAGATGTGGTATGCACATGCGCCATCTCGCAAATCGGATGGAATCAGTACTCCTCACAAACGTACACAAACAAACCAAAGTTCCTTGCACTTTGCCAAGTTGCTGAGTTTTAGGAGCTCGATAATCCATGCTGTGATTACTCATCCCTAAAAGTGGGACTCATTTATTTCTCCAGCTTTTAACAGAGAAACACAGTTGACTTTCCCATATGACATCAGGTCTAAATCTGTTTATGTTCTAAGGGTATCTTTACCTCTCCTGAGAAAATCAAGAAATGAAAGGTCAAATTCCTGATGTTTTCCCTAGTTCTGAGATGTACCCATGTCAGTCCTCTGGAAATGGGATCTCTGAGGCTTGACAGAGAACAAAGATGAATTCTCTGCTTTCGGCCCCTTTCCCACACACAGGAAGGAAATTCTGATGGAGGGGGGATGGGAGGAAGGAAACCAAACAGAACACTGACTCCTGGGAAGAGGCTGCAATGTCTATATTTGTCCACCGATGTTGGGAAGTGTAAACCGGAGAGAGGGAAAAGCCATCCCCACCTGGTCAAGTTCATCACCCCTTAGGGCCAACCTCACGTGACACTGCACCCCAGATGTCTCCGAAACAGAGGAAGCTCTGTTGCTTCTTGCAATTATCTTAAAACTATGAGAACCAGTGAAATGGCAAAAGATCACAATCCCACCTGCTGACGCACCTGTTTCCACCTGCAGCTTCAGCCTCATTTAGGCCAGATATGGCTGATCTCTTGAGATTGTAGGTCTATCACCTATTCAGTGTCCTAGCCGAAGCCTTGACCTGGGGACAGCCAGCATTACCAGGTAGAGGGCTGTCGGATGATCTATCTTGTACCTGATAGGCCATCTTTTAGAATTAAAATGAACATACTCAAAATAATGTTTTAAAATTGTTCCTGAATCTGTAACCAACATGTAAATCAACTCTGCTTAAGAAAAGAATGGGGCATTGAACTGTGTAGCCAGAAAGTTCCTGGAGACATAAAGAAGAATCTAAAAGCAAATTGTGTAAAATTGACGAACGAAGATGCCTTTCTGTCTCGTTTATGTTTTCTTGACTCCGTTTTGCCAATTTGCTTGAAACTTCTTTGTCAACTTGTTTCAGAGATTCCTCCCCACCCCACACCCAGCCACCACACCGCCGGGAGTCACCCGGTGAGAAAATGCTTTCACTGCCCACCCACTTAAGATGGGAGTATTTGTTGGGAACCAGCTGCAGCTCCTCTAATAACCACTGATCCACAGAATCAAAGGCTGCTCCCGACAAACAAGAACCTCTTCTTGTCCCTGAAACTGCACCTTGTGACCTTCACAGGTATCCTGGAGCGTGGGCACGACAGGCCCCGGATGCCGTCACGGCCATGAAGTTCTTATTGGGACTGGATTTATTTCAAAGTTTGGAAAAGCAAGTAGATGAAGCTTTACCAACAAAGATGGTAAAGGGATACCACACAAATTCTCAGACTACGTTTTACCACACAAATTCTCAGACTAAGTTTTGCTTTCTACAAAATAAGATACATGGTATCATGCTCATTGGTTAAAACTTGAAACTTGAAATATGTTAGCAGGGTGATAACAATGAAGGGCTAGTTTCTTTCCCACCAAAATTTGTCATATAAAAAAATACAATCTTCAGAAACAATTCATCCAAAAGATCTCTGAAATAAATTAGGCTCCATTCTTTAAAATTCAACAGATTCCTTGGTAGCAAAGAAGCATACACAGGAATGATTTTTAAAAACTTAGTAATAACATCATGAAATTAGATTCATAAGTATGCATATTACCTACACATAAAAAAGCTTTTTATGAGAATTTAGTAAATTGTGCCTATGCTTTTCTCCTTGGTAAGATATAACTAATAAAATTTTGTTTAATGGACATTTTACTAACAGATATTCAAATAGTAATCATAAAGTAAAACAACAGTTTTCTCTGGAAGAGATAATTATAAATTTCATGGTAATGAAAACTTTTCTAGTGGCACTAGATTAATTAATCTGTGCTGTTTGTTCTTATTGCCTGAAATTTTCTTTCTTGCCCTTATTTTTCATAAAACTCCTATTCATTCTTTAGGACCCGCCTCAAATGAGTCTCTTCTTTGTAGCCTGCCTATATCTCTCCTCCACAGGAGTCAAGTCATAACCAGGTTGCATAGGAATCTTAATGTAGAACAGAGCCTGCCAAGTTAGTGGACACTCAAGTTATGCAGATAAGAAAGCAAAGATGGAATAAAGGTAGACCCAAGTAGACCTTTTAGCAAAACAGAATCATCTTTTTGAAATAAAACTCATAATTTTAAATTTATCATGTACTGTTTTCAATTTATGAATTAGAAATATACATTTTGGTATTAAACACTTGCTCTGTAGAAATTCATGCACTGCTATCAATGCTCCCCCCAAAAGAAAAGAACTGATGCAAAAGAAAAAAAAGAACATTATCTTTATTTTTATTTAAAAATATATAAGTAGAGGCTGTTGGGAAAAAGCAACCATCCTGCACTGCTGGTGGAAATGTAAACTGGTACAACAACTATGGAAAGCATCACGGACGTTTCCCAGAAAAATGGAAATAAATATCCCCTTCTATCCAGCGATACCTCTTCTAGGAATTTTCCCAAAAGAGTTAAAAACAACATATAACAGAGATACATGTTCATAGCAGCACAAATAACAATACCTAAAAGGTAGAAGACACCAAAATACCCATCAAGAGACTAACAGATACATAAATTGTGCTATTTATACACAGAGGAATACTACTCATCTATAAAGACAGATAGGTTGGAGGCTTTTATAGGTAAATAGAGGCAACTTGAGGCCATCAGCTTAGTGAAGTGAGTCAGATGCAGAAGGTAAAATATCAAATGGTTTCTCTGATGTGAGAAACTCAGATCAGAATTATTTCATTGAACTTACTGTGGGGAATAATGGAAACTGGAGGGACAGAAAGGAAGGAGTGGGAGGGTTGAAAAGGGAGAAGGGAAGGATTTGTAATTTTGCTGTGATATGTATATGCACAAAACACTCAAGGTGAATGTAAATTTTATGTATTGTATTTATACATTCAATGAAATATATATATACATGTATGTATGTATGTATGTATGTATATGTGTGTGTGTGTGTGTGTGTGTGTGCAATAGCCCTTGGTAGCATTTATTTAAAAATAACTAGTCATGTGTAGCCTGGATGCACAGGCCTGTAATTCCAGCACCCTGGGAGGTTGAGGCAGGAGGATCACAAGTTTGAGTCCAGCAATTTAGTGAGACCTGGTCTCAAAATCAAAAATAAAAAAACCGACAGAGAATTTAGCTCAGTGTGAATGTTCTTGGCTCTATCTCCAGTACCATAAAAAAGTAAAAAACAAAAGGAAAAAGAAACCTAGTCACATTAATTATGCTATGTTTTTCTTCTCTTTTTTTGCCTTTTATCTATTCTTAATAAATGTAAGATTATATAAACCCAAGCTGGTAAAGTTCCGGAGATGTTAAAATTATCTCTTCATTTCATGGCAGAGAATGCTTGACTTCAGGTGAACTCTTGTAATTTTCACTACATAACCACTAAGACGTTATTCTATTAGTTAGAAGATTTACAGATTTCTGTGAAGGGCTGTATGAGACACTTGCATTTCAAGTACCCAGGTTACATACCCAACCCTTCTGCGCCTCCTACCTACATGAGGTCAGAATGCAAAGTCATCTCTGAGCAAAATTGTGCACTTTAAGGCCAAACAACTGCATAAATAACCTGTAGGCCACTGTTTTAAGAGTATGCACCATCATCGAAGTCTGGAATTTATGCAAATAACAGTGCTTGCATTTAACAGACCTGTAATGGTGCAAGCTTTTCTAGCTAAAATCAACGAGGAGCTGGAGAGCTTTTGTGGTACAAGATTGCTACCTACAGGCCAAAGTGAAGAATGACAGACGAGACAATTGGTCAACTGGTGTAAACTCAGGGAGAAAAACTGAAACAATTTTATATGATGGTACACGAGTTTTGTATTAACAGGAATCGAGCCTCTAAGTATACAGGATTTCACAAGACTTCTCGGAGTATGTATTGATTGTTTTTATTTTTAAAACTACAGTCAAGTTTTGCAAATTTAGAGTTTTGCACTAACGTCTCTTTTTTACCTTTCTGACAAATGCATAAAGCTTTTCTGATGGACAAAATGTTTTCTCTCAATAATGTATTAAAATACCTTTAAATCTATATTTATTCTCTATTATGATTCTGCATGGAATCAATATTGATATTTTTAATTCTTTATAGTAATCAATCACAAAATGTGGAGTTAATTTCTCTGATCTGTGGGAACCTCATGAGGAGTTAGTGGCCAGGGAAGAGGGCAGTCTATATTAAATACTTCCCGATTCTAAATAGCTTTTAGAAGTCTTTCCTTCAAAACTATAGACACTAAATATTTTGAGATTTAGAGAACACGTATTTGTAAGCTGTATTCTTTAGAAATACTTTGGTGAGGAAGCTCAGATAACAGTTTGTCTTACAATAAAGGAGATCTTCACCGGAAAAAGATATCAAATCAACAATGAATTCCCAGTCACTTATATAACATCCCACGCTTTCTGAAATAGGGAGAATGACTCTAAAAATGCAGGTCTATAAGGCAAGTTATTAGAAATGCATTTCCCTCAATTATGAAGAAATTCCAGTTCCAAGGAGAGTAGGTTTCAAAACTGAATAATATATTATGGTTAAAACACATCAACAATCTGTCACTCCATATGTACAAATAAACAGCCCTGCTATCAGTGCACATGCTATAAATGCGGCTCGTGAAACATCTGAGAAGGTACTGAAGCCTCCTTCTCTTGGCTTTAGAGATGCGAAGTAGCACTGTCAACGTTTTCTACGATGCGCATAAAGGAAGGTTACCCATCTTTCATGTCGCACTTTATGTAGTTCAAACACTCTGCTTGCCTGTCTGAGGGAGATGGTCCTCGTATCTTCCATTTTCAACACAACTCAGAGCACATTCAGGATTGCATAAACCAAGAGTACTATTCTCACCCCTGATTTGGGTGTTGAAGGATAGCAAATTTAATTGTGTCTCTGAAATATTTACAGACAATGATCTTAGAAAACAGTCAATGAAAAAGCTCAAATACAATGAAATCATAAGACATTTTCTAGGTACAAATATGCTAGTTTATTTTGATTTGTAGATGCTTGCATATTGTTCAGCATTTTCCTCCACTAGAGGATAAATTTTCAGCTATTAAGTTGCATAATAAACGCATGTAATAGAATGTATAAATTCAAATTTGGAAGTGGTTCTGTGAACCAATAGGCTTTTTTCTCCTACTATTACAGTCTCTTAAAGAGAAAAAGTTTTATATGTGATGTTTAATAGTATATAAACATAATAAAATTTTGTAATGATTAAAGGATCTCAGTTTTATTTTAATTAAGTAGATAATCTTTTCAGTAGGAATATTTCTCTATAATTAAATGATTCAGACAAAATTTTAATAAAGATTGAAGACAGACTCATATAATTTTAAAAAGCAGAGTCCTAATAAGTTTTATATGAAATGAATATTAATTCCTCTAAAAATAGTTTTCTACTTACACAGTTCTCAGTAAATTACAAAGTCATTTTTTCAGTTAATTCATACTTTGTTCATTCATTACAACTGTGAGTGGAATTAGTGAGAATGCTCAGAAAATTGGAGAGAATTAGTAATCAAGAGTAAAACAAAATTTTATTATTGCCCCTTAGGCAAAGTGGATCTTAAAACTTATTATTTACCTGACTCAAATAAATTCATATATGGAGACTTATTTCCATTGTAACAAAATTATAAAGCACAATAAAGGGTAAGGATTTTCCTATGGTATTTTAGAAGGCTTTAGTAATGAAATATAAAACTAAAAAAATAAAAATTACATTGTAATTGGTAGATATCCTAAGGCTATCAAAATCAACTAACATGATTGATCACAGAATATTGCTGTTATTCCAGTAACATAATTGTAACACTGACAGCAAGACAGGCTACTGTGTCTGTATGTGGATTGTGTACTGAAAAAACTGCCTCTTTATGTAACGGAGCTATTTTTCTTAGCTTACAGAACTCTGTAATGCTGTTTTCTTCTTCGGTCTTTTTACTGCTCTTATGCATGAGCAACTTGTAAAACTAAATTCACATTATCAGTGTGTCCCTTGTCTCTTTTAAGCAAGCGATGTTGCTTTTATTTTGGTTCCATTCTCTGCAAAACTTATCAGTAACATACTTTCAGAAAATGCCAGCCGATAAACTACACTAAAATAATTTTCTTTACAAAAGCTCAGTGATCTTTGGCATCGTTCACTCTTTTCCAAGCCATAAAAGAACAGATAACAAATATATGACTCACAAATTATCAATTATGAAAAATAATCTGCTTCAGAATGCTGCACTAATGTAAAAAGATGAATCACTAGTCACAAACCAATAAAGGCTATCATTTGAGAATCCAATATTTGATTTTATCATTTATGTTGGGCAACTTAAAATGACTTTTAAACCACATTACTTTTTGAAAAAAAAAGTTGTTATAAAGGTGAACATGGGATTTGTTGGGGGGGAGGGGCAGAAACCATATGTAATCTGTTATCCTTGAAACAATTTGTATTCTTACATCAAGTCCTGCCCACAAATCTAAATCACAAAGACTTGGCCAGCTAGGAGGGAAGCGTCAGTAGCTCTTCCATGTCCCAGAGAAAGGACAGTAACAGGAATGTCTGTATGGATCTCATTCTATCTTTTTTTATATGCCATTTTATATGCCATTCTGATGGCTGGAAATTTGCCGCAATGATGCCTCATTATGCAGAGGAGGTTAAACGCTGCGTCTCTAAGTGTGCTGGCCGTGTTATCCTTAGGAGAATAGCTGCTTTTGCCTACTTTGTATTACACAGAGAAAAGCATAATCAGGCTTCCAAGCTCAGAAAATCTTTATGACAAATTTCCTTCCTGATTGTTTCATATTTATCATTTTATAAAGAAGGAACTGAAGTAGTAATCTCTAATAAGGGGTGGCTTGTGAACGGCTACGGCCAGAAAGCCTCCACAAGGCGTTAGCTGAGGGCTACCTAATGCCCCACCTGCCCGGTAGTATCTCTATTACAGACTTTTGGATCGCAGGTCTTAGGAACTCAGAAATGCGTTGTCCACAAGGCCAATGGTAAGGTGTGCCTGTTGTTTAGGGATGGTCTTATTCTCTAGATAACAAATTTGACGAAAGAGCATTTACCTAGCATCCTGAATGTCACAGGGGAAAAGTCCTAAGGGATGGTATAAACATGGGGGGTTCGAGTGAAGTAGAATGTGGCAGACCCAGGCGAAGGGTAGCAGGCGCCACAATGCAGACAAGAGGAGTAAGATCACGATGATGGCATGCCCTCGGGATTTGGGATGGAGAGACTGCAGAGGTGTGAGGGAAGGGATGAGCTAGGGAGGAACAGCACACACTACAGACCACGCTGTCTGTCACACAATGATCCTTTACCATAAAAAACCCTTTTTCCCTCTCTGCATAGACATTGTATATCCAAGTGACAAACGGTGAACCCGAAAAGCCAAGTTATATGTGCCAAAACAGGATTAGAAAAAAATTAATCACTCAAGCCTGGACCAACTCCCACCAGCAGGTTTGCGGTGGGAGGTTACGAATTTTGCTTGAGGTGAGGCTGGTGAATATTCTTAAATCCATTCCTTTTTGGATTCCGAAAAGAAGTGAAAATAAGGTTGGGGGATGGAATAATCAAGTAACTATTCAATCGCAGCCACAACTAGCTAATTGAAGACTTATTCCACCAAGTTTTTAATAGAAAAGGTGCTAATTGACTAGGGTGGAGCTTTGAATTAAGCATATGGCTAAGATGTTTGATTCTCTACTTTGGTTCCATGTTTGTGATCATCTCTAACACTGTAAAACTGGGTGTTTCTATGACAACTTGGGAGACTACTGACTAAAGAGTGGGTGGCCAAACTGAGACACGAGTTTCTCCACGAACGTATAACCCATAGTGTCTACACTGTGTGACCCGGAAGCTTATCAGCTGAGATTTCTCTTTTCTAAACCTTCATGCAAAGCAATCAGTTTACTCTCAGCCTTTGGAAAGCTGACACCAGACCACTGGGTGATTCATGCAGAATGGGGTTTATTTTTTATTGAAAAGGGTATATAAAGCTATATATTTGACTTTATTATAAAAATGAAACACATCAACACACTCCAAGTGGGTCTGAGCTAGGATTCGACCTTGGGAGGGGTGATCTTAACAATGTAGTTTGTGGATGGGGCCAGTCTTTAAGTCAAAGCCTGTATGGCAGCTTTCAGGAGATGGGGGTTTCATCATCCACAATTTTGGACACAAAAATCCCTTTCCTTTACAGTGTTATCCTAAACTAAAATTCAGAACAGGTGTTTGATGCTAAGGCTGTAACCAAAATATTCTGATAAGACTTCCCTCGGAAATATAATGGTTACACAGCCCTTGTATAGCTTTAACAAATGCCTATTTTCTTCTCCCTGCTCCATACAATGTGCAGTCTATTTGCACCCGTTCAGGAGTAAATTACAGATAAAGTTTCAGCAAATTTGTTTTCTCAAAAAAGCAGTCAGCCCTAATATCCCTGGAGTAATAAAAGCCTTGTCTTTCATTCAGAACTAGAACTGGCATAATTTCTCCCAAGAAACAAACTCTACTTCCTGTGACAATGGACCTGTTCTTAAAATTCTGAATGGGATACAGCTCAATTTGCAGGTGTTCAGGTATAAAGGTAAAAGGCCATTTGACCCCCCAACTGGCCATTGTTGCTGTGGTAGGTAACTCCAGTCTGCTAGTTATATCATTCTATAAGATAAGCTGCAAGAGTTTTCAGCTCTGTATTACTGAGGTAGGCTCAAGTGAATCAATAATTTACACAGATATATCTCATTCATTGTGATGGTATAAAGATACATACTAACAGCCTGCTGCAGTCACAGAACAAAGCCGGAGAGACATTATTTAGAAGAGAGAGAGAGAGAGAGAGAGAGAGAAAGAGAGAGAGAGAGAGAAATCTATTTCTGTGAACAACATCATTACATAATAATGACCCAATTATTTATTAATTTCATTTTTCAACTGTTTTTAAAAAGTGTGATAAGATCAATAAAGTCTTCATGAATCTCAATACGGTTGCTCTGGCAAATGTCAAGATAACACTTGAAACTTTCAGACTTATTTTAAAACAGAATGTTATTTTATAGAGCAATACAATGTAAACCACTGGGAAAAAAAATTGTGGGCCTAAGAAGGTTGCATGAACTAGCTTACCTGAATTCTTCAAATATTTTCGTAGTGAATTTTAGCAGAAAATTAACTTTCTAAAAAGATGAGAAGCAAATACATTTAGGGACTGTACACTAGAAGTATTGTTAATATAGCACTATGCTGTTAATCATTACCTGGGGAAAATTATACAGTGTTTTGTACACTAATACTATGACATTTTTATTAACTCATAATCCCTGTGCTAACAGTGGTGCATTAAATAATAATTAAGAGGGCAGCAAATATTAAAAATGCCTACTTTAAAATTCTTCAATCATGTTAAAAGGAAGCCAGAAAAGAAGGACCAAAACCCTGTGCTGTTACAGCAGGACCGAATAATCTACAGAACACAATCACTTAAACACTTCTATAATTTCTGGCTACTGTCCTTAAGATTAAGAAAGTCTGTGATCTGAAATCATGATTAAAATCTCACCTAGCAATTTATTTTACTTCATCTTTATACTTTCCCATTTTTATTGATATCGATGTGATATACAACCATTACACTAAGCTTGAGAATTCTGTGCGCATGCATGTCCCGACATAACCACAACCCCTTCTCTCTTAGCAACGTTAATCATGAACAGTGACTGTGTCTTGATGGATTTCAAAATGTGTTTGTAGATAACATGTTTCAGAGTTTGGTGCCCATTTTACCTCTACGAGCTCAAGGCGGGACCTCTGTCAGGCTTGGACACACGAACAATTACACTCGCCCTTGGTCCAGGAAGGCTGTGTACAAAGTGAACTGGACAACAGGGTCAACAAGAGGAGGCTGGCAATTAGAAGCAGACTCGGGTACCCTGTTCTCCTTCCTGTGGAGAAATTATTCTTCTCCTTATTTTCTAGGGAAATCCCTCGGGAAACATGGCAGACGCCAAAAGGTAGTTGGAGGGAAAATACAAATGCATGTAAGTGAGAAACAGCAGGGGGAGGAGAGAGGGAAAGAAGAGATAGAATCAGAGGGAGAGAGAGAGAGAGAGAGAGAGAGAGAGAGAGAGAGAGAGAGAGAGAGAGAGAGACAGGGAGCGGTGGGCGGGCAGACACACAAGCTGGCACACAGGCAGAGGACTGAGTTATATCGTTGACTTCTACCTAAAGTCCTTTAACCTTTATGTGTGGCTCTTTGGGGCTGCCTGCTGTAACCAGTTAATATGTTCTGGTCTTCTAAGAAAACACAGAGGAAGCAGAGAGAGGAAGGAGAAATAATGGACTGCCCCCTTTCTGACAGTCAGCAGAGAAAGCAGAGAAATGTTCCCACACTGGTCTCATTAAGATGACGAGAATAATGAGCGCGCATCTTGCGCAGGGATCTCACAGCAGATAGAAGAGGGCATAAATGTATCCCCCATTCACCCTTTCATGATGCTTGATATACTACATTTATTCGCAGCTCCACCTGATACTACGGGTAGGGGTTTCTCTGACGATATTACAGCTTTAACTTGAGCTTTGCCTCTGAAGTCACCAAAGTCAGTCCTCATGGATACAGGGGACCCGATAATGGCAACCCAGACGCATCTCAAGCAGAACGGCCTGAATTTATTTCCTGTCCGCGGCTGTGGTAATGGATTAAAAATACTGACAAATGGTGTATTTCAGTTTACAATATATTTTACTTTCCAGTTCCTTAAACTTAGGTTAAACATTCTAGTCAATTAGAAATAGATCTCAGGTATTATTAAATATGTCACTGGCATGATCTCTATGTAGGAAAAGCCGTGAATTTGCAATCAACACGGATAGAACATCTTTCCTTATGACTCATCTCTCACTCTTAAGTCTAGTATAAGATAATCTTCATTAATAACGTTAACTACTTTTCACATGTAAATTTACATGTAAATTTTACATAAGATAAAGTTTGAAAGGCTGTAGCTCTCAAAAAATAACCTATGTTCTTATGATCATGTGTATCATTCAGATCTAAATTATCCACCGGTCCTTCTGCCTAAAAATTTCAAAGCATTTCCTACAGATGGTTTAATTTAGTTTTCTTCATTCTAGTAACTCCAACAACAGCAAATTGGCGCAACAGATCACAAACATAATTTATGCAATGAAGTGGGCAACACTTTATAAATTCAGATAACATCTTATAATATGCCCAAATATTGTATTTGCATGCCCAGTATTTTATATAAAGAAATATACTCTTCAGTGATGCATATTCATTTGTTTTAGAGCAATTTGTATCTATATAATTTTTTAGAAAACTTAGGAAGATGAGCAGCACAATGAAGCTGGATCATCAGCTATCCTACACGATTAAAACACATACACTTACCCCTGGCATTTATTTAGTCTAATGGAAATTTAGGCCATGGAAAGGTTCATTTTAGCTACCTTTAAATCAATGTGGATCAATAGAGGTCATTGAAACTGCTTAAGCAACTCTGTGAAAATATCCATCTGAAGCCTAGGAAATATATTCTTAATGGATTGACATTTGCTTTTGGGGAAAAAGTCATTTTTACTACTTAGAGGCAAAATCATATTTCTTGTCTAAAATATACCTTACTTAAGTATACAATGAACCCTAAGAATTCTTTACCACAACTCACACATCTCGCCGAGGTGGGTTTTGAAGCTACAGTGTGCTGATGTAATCTCAACCAACAGAGAACTTCTTCAAAACATGCGGCACACACTTATTATTCAAACTACAGAAATGACACTGAGCAGAGTGAGAACTACAGAAGAGATTTTGCCTTAGAAAATCTTTTACCTGTTTATACCTCAATCTCATGTCCTATAAAATAATTTCTGAACTCACTTTCACTTGGAATATCCTGTGACTTCATCTCCATCAATCAGAGACCACACAGTCTTCACTTTTTAAAAGCCCCTGTCTTTCCCATAAGGAAGGTGTACCACTCTGAGGCTAGGGTTGGAATAACCATGTGCCTGGCACCCTGAACTCCAGCAGGATGCTACTGACCCCGCTTGCTGTATGTGATGCTTCCAATTCCACAGGTGATACTTCACAAAAGGACGAGTAATCTCTGTGAGTGGGGCTATGCCATTATCAGTGTGATAGAGACATGTGTTCTTAGTTCCAAGCAACTGACTCAAAGACAGAGCTTTCTATCTTGCTCGAGGTGGGCAGCCTATATATGAAGGACATTCCATTTCAATTATACATCACTCAAGGACTAAGAAATGATTGCCGGAGGCTCACATACTCTTGAGTTTAAACAAGTTGGAAGGAATGTACACTCAGTTAAGTTAGTAGAAGTTGGGTTAAAATTATCTTTTATAAATATTAGTCTTTTCATTGAGGTACACAACGGGATCTTGCAGCAGAAGAATCAATTGCCATCTAAAGGGATTTAAACAAAACTAGATGTATATCAACTTTCTTAGTTTTCAATATGGCTGCCTACTTGGAGAAAAGTACATTTAGCTCTCTGATATTCTACACAATTTGCTCTGAGCAGTGGCCATCACTGGGCTAGTATTACTTTAAAATATAAGACCTATTTTATGCAACCTCAGTTTCTTAGACAATTAAAACTATACATATCCTTAGTGAGTGATCTGTTATTTTAAATTCAATCCAAAAGATTTCTCTAATTGACTGAGGGAAATACTGCTTGATTTGCCAACATTTTATGACAAAACTGGATAAGAAAACTCCTGCTTCAAACATTTAGGCACTGTCTGATGTTTACTGGCAGCAATGGTACAAAATGCTAACTATGGGAAATGCAGTACAATTATTTGCATAACAAAGTGGGATATAACACATATATTTGCATACTGTTGATAAATTAAAATAGTAAATTTGTTATACACCAGTGCTGAACTGAATAACTTGCCACACAGAATGGCTTATAGAACAAGTATTTTAACTGTTTTAAATGACTTTCCTATTCCATAACCTTTTTCCTTTCAAAGGAGATCTAATACGTAATCAAGCCTAATGAAATATGCTTTTAGAACTCTAATATGCTGCATTCACTCAGGAATATAAAGATTAGCTATGACTCATAAGAAGAGTGCAATGTGTGACTGGAAAACCATAAAAAGTCATAAAACTCTTACAGTGAGAGGATATACTGGTCCAGAATTCATGCTCACCCTATTTCTCTATTTTGGTGAATCACAACAAGGTACCTTAGAAATCAGGGGATTCAAAACATATCTAAATGCCTTTATGTGTCTGTACAAGGGGGAAATTCAAATTCTATAATATGAAGCTAAGAAACAAATCTTTGTTTGGAATCCAATGTAGTCAACAATTTTATATAGTGATCACAAATTCTCTTTCTCCAAAAGGGCTCACATCATTCCTATGCAATCTATGCAAATTTTAAATTAAATTTTACTACCCAACAGCACATGAGTAAGCAGAGTTAAGCTTACACTAAATCCAATTTGGAGGATGTTTTCCCAATAGAGAACATATGACACCCAAGAGGGGGGAAATTGGTTGTTACTGAGAACAGGAAAAAAAAAAAATCTTAATATTATAATTATTTGTAGCCTTTCAAATTTCAACACTCTGACAAAGTCAGGGGTGATTTTTATTTTCATTCAAATACCTGCTTCTACTTCAATATACTTTCCATCTTCCTGGCTGCTCAGCACCTCTCTGGTTTTCTCTGCCTTATTTCCCTTTGACCAGTTATTGATGCCTGGAATGAGCATCTTCACTCTTATTGGTCTCTACGTGTTACCATTTGCTGAGTGCTGGACCTCAGCCAGCCCAACAAAGAGTAGAGGACGCAACACAGAGTCCCGACTCCCAGACCCGCCTGTGCAAAGTCCTGGCACCTTGTCTATCCCCAGTTTTTACTGTAACCCTTAACATGGTAAAATGGCAATGAAGAAAACAGGAACAACGCCACTTACAATATTCCAGCTTGGCCTCTCCCTTGCTAAGTTCACTTTAATATGCTCATAATTCTAAGGTATATCTTCATAACTAGTCAAAATAGGAAACATTACATCTACGGCTTCATGTTTTTCTGACACAAAAGGGCATGAAGTCACGTGGGCAGTGAAGTTAGTGGCTAGAGTGTCTGAGCGACTGACTGCCTCTCCGTTACAATTTACAACCATTCAGTTACTACTACTCTTACTTTCCACAATTTCACTAAAAGAAATTATGTAATTGTCTCGTTCTTTTCAACTTTTCCTGTTGCAAAATACTTTATACAGTAATATACTGCAATGGAAATGGCCTGCCATTGTGTCCAGCAAGTGCATCCCTTCCAACTGAAATCGGAGTTGGAGAGGAGAAGATTCTTCAGAGCACAAGAACATTAGCTTAGGAATCTGCAGACAGACAATCAGACATCTCTGATTTACTACATTATAATGCTTTGATCCCTATTAACTCAATTATAAAATATGAACTACACAACACATTCTCAAAGGACCTCATCAAGGTCTGGGGACTGAAACTATCTGATACGCAACACGGGGCGACAGTGTAAAGCAATTTGGAGTAACGTGTGCAGAGCCAGGGCGAGGCCACTTGGAGGCTTGTATGTGGTTTTAGCTAATAGTGATCAACCCTAAAGTTTGACTCACCTCGAAATTACGGCCTTTGTGGGGAGTTTGTTCCTGGTTATTACAAGACTTTCTATGCAATACGTTTTGAAAGAAAGTGCTCAAAAGAAAACCCAACTGACAACTTTTTATGTAATATAGGACAATGGTTGAAAAAATTCTTTCTTAAAATTAGATGTATTTGTGGATAAAAGGTACATTTTCGGTTTCTACTTGATGTGTCAGAACATCTATGTAAATTGTACTGAATAGTTTATTTATTGAAAATTGTGTGTAAGGAACTTCTAAGTGTCAATACTTTGCGGCTCTGTATACAGAATTCAAGGCAACTATGAAAGTATAAAATCCTATAAATCAATGAAATCCCACGTAGGATTCCTTCCCTCTTACATGCACAGTTGTGAAAGATACGTTTAATGTGGCCAGTAACTTGTATACGTTAAATTGAAAGTGTTGTTTTGTAAATTCAATGTTTATCAGAGAGAGGGCATAAACAGAAGCTGGAAAAAAGAGCTGGAAGCATAGACTTGCAGAATTAAAAAAAAATCACGCATACAAGCATAGGACCAATCAATTGAAGGTCGTTTTTCTTTAGTACTTTTTTCTTTGATTTCTCAGGATACTTCTGTTTGCTCTTATGGGGAAAGTAGCTAAAAATTACATCTTGAACATTCCCAACTTTTCTGCAAGCACTGAAATAATTGTGGCAACAAAAAAGACGCCTATAAAATATTGAAAATTGCCAGAGATTGGAAGCACAACGCTCTTGGTGCGGTGTTATGGATATCTGTTAAATTCTAGAAACGGACACTTTTGTTGTAAACTTAAAAGTGATATATCCAGTTCGATATACCCAGTATAATTGTCTCAAGTTTTGTTATTCAGAAATGTGAATGCTAACAGATGAACTGCAGGAAATGGGGACAGGTCTTTGTTTTGACACTGATATTTTTTCTTAAGCTCTTCACTCTTTTGTCTTTGATCATTAAGGCTATTTAAAAAGACCTTACAATTTGTAATAACTTTTAAAAGAAAAAAATCCATAAGTTGCTTAACTGTGGTATATTTTCTACGCAGGAAGTACACAATAAAATATACTGAGGTGCCTATTGTCTTACGATCATTGTGTTAGACTCCCATTGCTTCTACAAGTCTAGTTCCTTCTCCTTGCTGGTGCTTCCTCCATTAAAAAAAATCATTTGGCTCCACAGAGATGCCTTGTGTCATTTTTTACATGCATTGTCCCTGTTTTTTTCTCCCCTTTTCCTGCATAATGGACCAGCTTTTCTGAGAGTAGCTGTGGTCCCAAGTGTGATCATTTACTAAAATGGGGGCTGAACGAAGGTGGAGTACAAATTATCTGGAAGCAAAGGAAAGCAGGTATTTGAAAAGGACCCAGAGAAGAAAGAATGATGAACCAGAGGGTCTTAATGAATTGCTATAGAGGGAATTCGTGGTTTTCAAACACTCAGACACGGATGCACATGCATGGACTCACACACGCATGGACTCACATAAAGAAGGATGCCAAGAAAAACCTACAGGTAGCATCTCAGCAGGAAGCCCACATCATAGCCTGGTCAGGACCGAGGCTGGGAGCCAGTGGCCCTCCAGATATGAACGGAAACAACTGTATTTTATGACAAATAGTTAAGCATTCAGACGCACTGGTTTGGAACACAAGGTGCTCCGAGGAGCTGACATCTCTTCATAATTCATGCTTATTGTTCCTCTAAGTAAAATATGTGTCTCCCTTTACTTACTCTGTTCGGAATTATACTTTAAAGGCAAGAGAACATTTTTGATAATGCCCATCTTAAGACTTTTCATTAAAGTACCGAATTTAAATTCTACCTTTTTGTGCACTCTGACATTTTTGTCTGGCATTTTCATTAATTTTGCGACACACATAAATGTAGCTGAAATGTTAACTGATCAATACTTTGTCTCTCTCATGTAGCACCAGCTCTCCATTCCCCAAGGACCACGCAGCAGAACAGAAATTAAATGTGTAAAATATCAAATGTTAATGTTAAACACAGCGGCACTTACTGTATAACGACAGAAAAGGCTAAAACAATTCCAAATGGACAGATGGCACCACAAATTATCTACAATCACATTTAAAGATTAAAGTTTGTCCTGTAAAATAATTCTTTGACGAACACTGAAGTGTGTCCTTTTACTGATAGCTCAGTTGTCCAATTATTTTTGTGCTCATTATAGTGAGAAATGACAGAACTGAAAAGGAAGAGAGAACGTACACTCTTTATCTTTCCTCCCCCCCCCCCCCATTTTGTACCCACTGACATCCGCAAGAACACAAATGTGTGGTCAAGCGCCTGATGAAAATTAGACTCAATGCATGAGACATTTCCATGTCTTCAATAGATGGATTTCCAAAGATGGGCAACACCTTCTGTATCCCACATCTGCGTTCGCTCCTAAGCAGACAATATTCATAGCAACATTTAAAAACCTAATTCATAGCTCTAAAAACAAATCGACACCCAGGGACATGTCTGCTTATCTTTCGTCATCCCTGTCCAGGCTGAAGGCAGCCTCTGCTGTCATCAGCAGGCGTCCGGCCCCCAAGCACAGGCAGGTAGGGCCGCTCTGCTGAGGCTGCAGCTGTTCAATCCAACTTCCCTTTTCTTTCCACGACTGATATTGGGTCACATTACTTCTCTTCCCCACCCCCTCTGATCTGATTTCATTATTCTATATTTATTTTTGGAGAGTCAATTTAAAAAGGCAAAGAAAATGGAAGAGTGAAAAACACACTTAAACATAAAGCTTACTGATCTGGGCCTAAACTCTCGCCTGATTATTGCATAAATGCATGTGTTCCACGAGGCAGCTGCTTTTATGAAAAAGTGGGCCAAGTGGAGCCAATATTGTAATAATAATCTTAGGATCCATCAACAGGGCATGATGGAAACAATATGTTCGTAACAATGGGGTGTTGCTCATACTCTTTTCCTAATGGAAAGTAGTTCTTTTCAATCAACTGGCCCAAAACGGCTCTGGCTATGCAATGAGTGTTTTCAAATATTTTCTTTTGAAATGTATCGTTTAGTATCTATGAGGTGAATAAAAAAATCTTTAAAAAGTTTTTTCTGCAAATCATGATGTTAAAATTACAAGGTTTATATCTTAAAGATTCTTTTAGAAGAGAAATCCTACCTACTGTACATCACTGAGCAAGCTACTTAATTTTTCTGTGCCTCTGTTTCTTCATTTATATGTCAGAGATAACAATGTCTACTTCAGAAGGTTGTTAGGAATATTAAATTTATTAGTGTCCAAAAGCATTTTCTGTGCATGAATGTGTAAAACACAGCTCATTGGCACTTTATAAACATTAGTTCTTGATATTACATAGGAATCATTTTAGACCAGAACTTATTCTGTGATCAAATGAACAACTGGTAATTGAAATAGTTTTGAATTCAAATAAAATTTATAGGGAAAACTGTGACAAAAATAAGCATGGAGGTGTGTCTATCATGATTTCACAATGAGCATTATTAAACTGTTATTTATGTGTCATTATTGAAGAATCCATTGCTCCACATTAAAAAGCATTCAGATTGACCAACTGATACATTGATTGGCCAACTGATATTGTAAGCCATTTATACTAGGAACTCACTAGCTACTAGGTACCCGTTAGGTAATGTTGGGGAGACAGAATGAAGAAGCCAATGTCCCCTTTCTCATGGAACTCCCAATTTCCAGCCCAATAAGCAAAATCTTTTGTTATTCATTGTTTGAATCACATTCAACAGACTGCAATTTACTGCTCTGTTACAAGGAAACAGTTAATATTATTGTTTCTTCTTAAAAAGTAGTCCTAATGTGAATTCACATCGCCCTTGGTAGCCTCCTGATTCACCCTCCCTGCCTGCAGGCCCTTTCCCTATATTTCTTATTGTGTCCTGCTCTTTTCTTTGTCTGCCTTTCCAGCGTTCAGCTTGAGTCTCATAGGACTGAACGCGTTACGTGTTACACACTAACCTCCAGCTAAAACAGATAATAAGACGTTTCTTCCTCAGTGAAATTTGCCTTCTTCAGTGAAATCACTCATCATAATGTGTACATAAACCTAAGTTTTTCAGGATTCTCGTACATATATATATATATATATTTTTTAATCAGAAGTAAATGTGTGAAAAAGGGCTGCCATCTTGAATTCGTTTTACACAACTGACCTCGTGAAAACTTAGAAGCCTGAAGAAGTTTATAAAAATTTACATGACACACTTCAATATTGAAGAATTCAAAATGAACGTGCCTGAAAATGCTATCATTATGTACCTTCCTCTGTTTTCAAATTTCACAAATAGCTGTGGGGAATGACGTGGGGAAGAGTGAATCTAAAATGGCAGCTTGACTTTTTTTCAGTAAAATCTTGTTGCTGTTGAAAGGCCTCAGAGAACCTGAAGTAATGATATAAAATATACATAGAAACTCAGCACCACTTTTTTCATTAATATCCACATACCTCTGTGCGAGTAAAAATCAGAATTAAGTTTGTTCAACAGTACCCCGATACTTTTATTTCAGGGGAGAGCTAGTGAAAGAGTACTGAGAGAGAGAGATCCCTTTTTCTAAAACTTAATGATGATGACAGTCACTTTCTGTAGGGAGACAACACCATGTCTATGGGAAGCAGGCTGCCTAACTTTCTGGTAACTTACAACACAAAGGGACATACTCACTCTTTGTTCCTGGGCTCAGACACTAATGAAAGTCTCATACAAGGCCTGAGAGGGGGACAGAGCTCAAAGTCCTAAACAGATGTGCATACATTCATTTGAATGGCAATACTAAAATGTTGGTTTGTTACTACAACTAAGGGTCTTCTTGCCAGCCCTCATAATAAAGTTGTATTTTGAGAAATGTGTAGCGATAAGGAAGCAGAAGATACTTCTATTCTAGTAAACATGAAGGTAAAATGAAAAATTTCACAAGGCAGGGTTCACTTACATTTCAAACTAAAATTCAGAATAGGTAAAATGTGAGAGTAGAAAAGTCCCAGTGAACGCAGGGACCAAAGTCGCTCTTGGAATTTCTAGCTCAATTTCTAGTCAGTTGGTCTCATCTGCTGTTTTTAAACAAACAAAGCAAAAGGCTACCAGATGATCATTGTTAGGGAACTACCTGGATCGATCAAACTCTCACAACTTTTAAACACTGGAAGTCCCAGAAATAATATAACATCTCTTAAACAGGTCATAACCACTTCCAGTTGACTTACATATCAAAGCATTACCAACCAGAATTCTGCCGCCAATGATATTCATATTTGGAAGAAAAATGACCCAGATTATAGAACAAATAAATCAAATTGAAGATGGTCAAGGCTATTTACTATTATTATTTTTCACACTGAAGACTTTTCTCAGCTTTCCTGTTGGGTTCTGGAATTATGCAATATGCAAAATTTTGCTTCTTAACTGTCACAGAGAAAATTATACATTGGCTGAGATGTCTTGTATTCCGGAAATCTGAGGCGGGGAATGTATTCTTGGACTCAGACCTTGAACAATCCATCAGGTTCCTGCCCACGGCAAATCTGTCCAGTCAAGTCTTAAAATAGGAGTTTTAAAATGGCCACATCAACATAACTGTTACTATAGCCACAGCAAGACGCAGTTATGATTACGGAATATAATGAATAACAATGTAACTAATACAGCAGGATCATACCACAAAGGCAGCCAGACTCCTCGGGGGTGAATCCCAGTCAAAGCAACTGTTAACGTAGTAGGCAGCATTGACGAGCACCATGACACAACGTTTCATTCTGATAAAATTTCTTAGTAGCAGCTATAAGAAAAATGAGAATATTATTAGAAATTGCATGACTAAGAGTGATCAGCTGTATTGCAAAATTCTTCAGGTTTATTGTAACTTGAAATAGGTTCAAAAAGTTAGTAAAATCCCAGGAACACACACCAAATAATTTGGCTCACAAGTTAAAGAAAACAGAGGTATTCTGGGCGAAGTAATGACTCAGAAGAGTAAGGTCTCAACAGAATGTATTTTGAAAAGAGAATTTTATCATAAGGGTCAGATTCCTTTGTTCACAAGACAAAAGTTTCCTAACAGGTTAAAAATTTCCTATTTATATACTGTGGAATTTTACAAATTTAAAACAAATCTTGCCGTGGTTCCAAGGTTCCTTAAATGTTTTAATTTCAAGATATTTCAGGAATTGGCCAACTTAAATTTTTTTTTCAGAGTTTTAAAGAAAAACATATCAAGTAATGCTTGTTATAGGAAATAAAATATTCTAACCCTTTTATTGGAGTTCCTCAACCCTATTTACCGACTACCTATCATCTATATCTACCTATATTCCTCATCAAATTCAACCTATATTATCTCATTATTTTTCATAATTTTGGAATTAGGGAAAAATTACAGTAATCAAGTGCTTCAAAACATCTTTATTAAAAACATGAAAATTAATATAATTTAGTACTAAACTTCAAAACTCTAGAATGACTTCAGTGGTAAAAGGAATATCCTGTGCACTAGAGAATAGTTCAAAAAATTACACACAGATTTAGTAGCATTTAGAATAATGATATGTTAGCAGGTAAATATTTTGCTACTTCAAAAATACTTTGATGCTGTTCTAGTATTGAAAAATGTAGCTGTGTAAAGTTTACTAAGGTTATGCAGTAAATAATATATATGTGTCAATATTTACACCACTTTAACATGCTGCAAAAATTAAAATTCCAGTCCAGAAAAGCAAAGAGTTTCTTCGTTTTCTTTCTTCCTACGACCTTCCTTTAAGAGCAACTTTCATTATTTTTATTTATAATCTTGAAAAAAAGGTAGGCTGTATTTCTATTTAGATACACATGGCATTTATAACATAGACAGTCTTTAAACATAAAATTTCCACTGTTTAGGGTGAACTTGTTAGACTGAAAATAAAAATGTTCTCAGGATAATATTCAAGTATTTCAAGGTGCAAATAAGTTTGGTATGCTTCACAGCGATAGTAATAAAAACATTTTATTTTAGTTCTGTTAATTGGACGTAAGCATTTTTTCCAAAATGGGGTAGCTTAGCACTTTTTCTTAACTTGATATCAAATCAAATTTAAAATTGCAATTGTTACCTATCAAGCTTAATTAAAAAACTGTGATAGAAAAGGCAGATTTTCTGTTTTCTTGGCTAAAAATGCCAATGAAAGTTCATTTCTGAATGATCACGGTTAAAATCTAATTAACAGGAAGTTTTCCCTTAAAGGACGTACCCCCCCTTCCCTCTGTGGATTAGAGGGAAGGGCTTTAGTGGGGGCTCACTCTGCACACACCTGCATCCTACCTGTGGGTGGTCTGCACACAGAGCTCAGCCTCAGCATCTGACGTTCTCATTCAAACACTCTATGGCAATCAAATTGTATTTTATGTTCAAAACGATCATTCTTTTGCTAACGCATGACTACATAGCCATTATGTACAACACTTACAGTATTTGCTTTCTGACCACCCCTATCAATTTATTAGTTTGGCATTGTCCCTGTTTGATCTTTTAAAGAAAGGAAGAGAGAAAAGAAAAGAAAAAGAGGGGGGGGAGACCCATTTTCAATAAATAGATGATCAAAAATCCCAACCGCCTACCCACCTCCACATCTCCGAAATTTATTTGAATTTACTTAGATGTTTTTCAGATAGAATCATGTCTTCCCAGAGGGATGACTCTTTCCTTGATTTTTTACCTGTTTAGAGAGTCTGTTTTCCTCTTCAATGTACTTCTGTTCTTTGGGTATTAATGTTCGTAAGCTGGCTTTCACCTACACATCAACATATGTGTCTGTTATGGATTTAATATATCACACATGTTTACAAGATTTTTCAACGCAATTCAGTTTTTAGTAATTTCTAAAGTTTCGCCAAGTCCTGCCTTCTGTGCTCATAAAATATAGATGTATACAGTTGCACTAGCGCGCTCTCCCCTCTCCTAGGCAGGCAGGAGCGGCCACTGCACAGCCGAGCGGCTGTCGCCAACTCTAGCAGAAAGTGTGGGTGTGCCAGGCAGGGGCAGAAGCGTATTCTCCAGGATACATCAAGGTTCAGAGAAAATGAGGAATGACAGAAATTCTCTACAAATCAGGAACAAAAGCTTTCATGAAACTGAACTCTTTAGCAGTACAAAAAAGCCAAAGTTAAGACTTACAGCATTAAAAATCACATCTATTTCAAGATAGATGACCCCCTTTGTCGGCCCTGTCAGCTGCTTGTTTTTCAAGACGTAGGCTCTCTGTTCACCATTTTGAATCTGCGGGAAAAGGACATGACAGCCGTCTGTCTCGCGGTCTCCACTGAATACACTCCCTCGGTGACCTCTGACCCCCAGCTGCTGAAACTGACAGAGAACCCAAAACAACTGTGGCAATTCTGACAAGTACCTGTTCATTACCAGGATCAAGTCTGTCAGGAAAAATTAACTATCATGGGATTCAACATGGCCGTGAATTGAGTATGTTAAAATTTTTAGTGTTCTTATTACAGACCTTGGTTGAGAAATGACAGACGTAGAGCTGAGGGTTTTTTTTTTTTTCCTTGAGCAAAAGCAACACAGAACAGTGTGTCAGGTGAATAAAACTTACAGACAGCAATGGGATAGCAACTTTGCCCAAAAAGTCAGCACTCCGATCCCGATCTTCATCGTAAACTGTCACTTCAAGAACGGAATGGATATCTTTAATGTTGCTGCAATAATAAATATATGTGAGGAAAAAAGATGTCATCAGTGGGAAACAAGAACTGGAACAGTCTGCAAAATTGAGATTGTTCCAGCTGATTTTGTGCGTTTGGGCTTTTATGTGTGGTATTTGCATACACAGTGTCTCACAGAATTTCCCATAATGCACTCTAGCTGACTACATTGATGAACTTATGATGTGGAACTGTCAAGGCCATCATAATTTTAGGTTCTAATTTTTAATGAAACAAAATTCTCATCTAGATGTGGAAAATAAAGTTATTGAAAAAAATCAGTCAGTGGCCTCGGTGTTTCCCCAGACTTTTGTTTCTTCTCATGGTAACTATAAATCATACTTTCTCATCATGTCCACATAAAATGCCACCAACTTTGATATTAACTTTTGATATAGCTTTTTTTTAATAATAAAAAGACATCTCCTTTTTGTTCATAGCTCTCACCAAAACCCTGACTTAGTTTCTACTAGATAATAAAAATGAACAAACACAGAAAACAGAATAGAGAAAATGTAACATTCATAGCTATTGTACCACTCTGGAATTTAGAAATTAAGTCACATTGAATTATGTTCCAATGATGACATACGTTAATAAAAAAACTGGGAGAGCTCTTCATATTCTTGGTTCTGGAAAAATAAGTGCAAATTGTTGACAGCATGTATTCCTCGATCAAAGTGTTTATCAAGAAAACATGAATTAGGGTAAACCAACCAAAAAGAATATATTCATTACTGAGAAACTGCAACCACATACAAGAAGAGGCTTTATCAGGGCACAATCAATTAATGGCTTTGATAATAATCAAACCTATTCATTCAATTATGCATTCCAGAGAAAAACATTCTCTGCAACCTTCTCAGGAGTGCAAGTCTCCTGACCAGGCTTTCATCTCTCATGAAAATGTGGAATTCCTTTAAAATAAATTGGTCTGATAATTAAAGCTGATTAGTTACCGGCTCTTAAGCAGAGACATTAGAAGGAATTAATGAGGAATTTAGCAGTTTTTCATGTACAGAAAAATAAAACTATGTTAGAAAACTTTTAAGCCGTACTTCTGTTTGGAGAGTTTCCTTTGTCCAGAGTTCATTTCTAAAGCTCAGTTTAAAAAGAAAAGAAAAGAAAAGAAAGAATGTAGGAGATACTGGAGCGTAGCATCGGCAGCTTTTAAGTGCATGATGGAAAAGATTTACAAACTTATTAAAACAAAAGGAAAATTAACTCAAAGGGTGGTTTTTGGTGTCTAGGACAATACTTAATATTCTTATTGTGCTAAAACGAAACAAACCCAAACTAAAGCATCTGCTGAATTCATGACGGGATTGTTTGCTGACTTCAGCATTGGAACAAATAGAGCTTTGTCCTCCTTGGTGCCAATGCAACTGGGAAGAATTTCAATAGGGAGTATAAAAGGAAGAAGCAGTATGGCGACTCCGGTGATGGGAGCAAAAACCTTAGTCGAGTCACATAAAAAGCACAGCTTTAAAAAAAATTTTGTGAAAACAAAGGAAAATGGCATGTCCCTGTCCTCAGAATTTACTCTCAAGAAGGTAGGAATTTCTGAAAATCAGAGTTGTCAGTAGAGGCAGGCATGATGCACTGAGCTGTCAGTCAGTGAAGCACGCACACACACATGTGCAAACATACACACCCTCTACAAAGAAATATAAGTTTTCACACTACTTCTGAAAGGAGTTTGAGGGAAAGGCTACTTACAATGTGAAGACTTTGTTCCACTCAGGATTAAGATTTTTGTAGACAGTGTGAGTCAGCAGCCTGTCGTTGTTCAGTTCTACCACACAAAATGGGTCACTTTTACCTACAAGAGATTTAGGGAGAACATTCTGATTACAGTGTTCACTTTCATCAGGTCATGATCCTGGCCGTATCTCTTTCCCAAAAGTTTTGTGGTAGAGTAGGGGAGGATTAAAATACTAACTTTTTAGAAAGCTATCAAAATAGAGTTTTGATACACCTAGTTAATCTTAACAACTGCTGAGAATAATAGCAATGTGGAACCTGAAAAACAAAATGAAGCCAACTATATCACACAGATTGAACTTCAACTGGCCTTTTGTTTTACAAAAATAACACTACACCACCAAATATGAGAAAGATTGTAGTACGTGCCCATCTTTTAATTAGTTTTAATTCTAGAATGACAATTTGAAACGTCCAGCCCTTTTAACATAAAACACACATTCTTTCGACACATCTGATTCAGGAGTAGCTTGTAACAGAAAATTTCTGAGCAAGTTTATTTTGAGAAAACTGTTCTTTTGGAGAATTACAACTTTCAATCTAGGGTTGAGCTGCTTTCTCCTGAATTATCTATGGAATTACAAGAAGGTAAATTAGAACCTCTGAGGCAGAAAAGCTCTCCCATTTGAAACTTCACGTCAACAATTCATCTACTGAAGAGCAGATTTTTTTTCTGTTGTTTGAAAGTGAAGGATTTGGAAGCTATCATCTATTTACATTGACTGTCCTCTGCCGGAGTCCAATCTCATGGAATTATATTTGCTGATATTCTCAGTATTTTTGTAATGTCATGTCCTGTATTATAAGAGACCATAAAGTGAGAGGCTCTTTGGGGGTAGCATTAATGATATTAGTGCAGCATGTAATTTGCTTGATACCTTATACAAATGACAATGAAATCAATATTTAGACAAAGCTATCCAGAGGTCATATCTTTTAAACTACAATATTGATTTAGACTACATAAGAGGTTAATGTGCATATTATTAACTTTAATGATAAAGAATAATTGTTTTAAATGCATTGTGAATTGTAGCCACAATAGTGTACACTTGTGTGAAAGCTTAAATATCATTGAAGATTTTTCAATTAAATTTTAATGGGAAGGAATTTATTAGCTACCAGTGACAGATAAGCTATGTACTCCAAGACAGCAGTGTATTTGTTTTCCATAGCGAAGTTCTTAAAATGAGCTGCA
This sequence comes from Ctenodactylus gundi, assembly GCA_004027205.1. Lineage (NCBI taxonomy): Eukaryota > Metazoa > Chordata > Mammalia > Rodentia > Ctenodactylidae > Ctenodactylus > Ctenodactylus gundi. The sequence goes on from PVKB01002092.1 coordinate 154,114, forward strand.
CAAACCAAAGTTTGTGACTCACCTTTAATTTATTAATTTTATATTAAAAAGGAATTTAAGACAAGTGTGCTTATTTAGTTGCCTCTTCTATCTCCAGAAGTTGCATAATTTAACATCATGCTGATCTTTTCAATTTTGGGTTTTGGGAATAATTTTCAGCAAGTAATAGAGAACTAAAGGATTTCAAAGTCTAGTGACAATTTTCCTTCTGGTATAGACTCCGTATCATCTTTTATTCTCCTGTTTGGTTTATTCCTCTTGCCTTCATCTATGTTTACCTCTGTCACTTCTAACACTCACATATTGTGAAGGATAATGTTCAGAAACTATTTCATTCATCAAAACACATTGTAATTGTTTTTATCTGGAACATCAATAACTTTTTTTCTCATAGAAAGCAGCTTAAAGAACTTTCAAAGTATCTTTAAACATACACTGTTTTCTTCCCCAGTAACTGTAGGTCACAGACAGAAGAAAAACTAAATAATTTTGACTAGAGATTCTTGCTTTCAATCAATACTTATTGCTTACTAGCTACCAGACAGTGTTTTATCACTGGAAAAAAAAATAGTAATGTTTGAACTGATTTTTAAAAATTCCCGAGTTCATGGAGTTTACAGCGAGGAAGAACACAATGAGTAAACTTTACAGTGTTTTGGGTAATGAGTCCTGTGGAGAAAAATAACCATGGGAAAAGTGGTGGAGAGTGTTGGTCATTATATAACATTTTTAAATGGACCCGAGAAAGTGAAGTCCCGGCACAGAAATGATGGCAGTGACAGTGAGCCTTCGATTACCCAGAGAGCAGATTGTGGAAAGGCCAGAGTGAGAGCTGTGACTGGTATGTCCAGGAGTACGTAGGAATCCAGTGTGACTGGAGGAATGGAGTGCGTGCATGTGTGTGTGTGTGTGCATGTGTGTGCGTGCGTGTGTTCAGAGCAAGGGGGTGCTATGGCAGATGACAGCATTATAGGAGAATGGCTGGCCTCTGAAAGGATTTGGCTTTTGCTTTAACTGAAAGGGAAAGCTTTGGGAGGGATTTGAGTTGACAAGTGACATGATCTGATGGCTGCTATTTGGAGAATGAGATAGAGAGAGGGCAACAGGGAATGTAGGGTGTCTGACCAGCAAACTCTTGCCACAATCCAGGTGGTTGGAAGGAACTGGATTCTGGACATATTTTGAAAGTTGAACCAATAGGATTTGCAGATGTCAGTACAGAACCATCTAATATGCCCTGAAATTATTATTTGAAGATGAAGCATAATTCATTGAGCTTAACCAAACTAGTTGTTTTTAAGGACAGAGAGTGTTCAACAAGACACTCAGACTGGATATTGCTGGAACTGGATAGAGGAAAATTTAGGGAAGAAGAGAAAAAGCAATTTTATGTTAATTTGTATTCTTTTCATTCTAAAAAGTTATTTTTTAATAGTGCAAGTAATGCATGCTTACATCTTGACACATTATGTTACTTTTCACTAATTTAGAAAGTATCCTTCTGCCACCAAGTGATAAAGGGCAAATAAAAATTAGCAGCAATTCCAAGCAAAATAATGGTAAATGTTCTATATTAAATCCCATGACCTTACCCTAAAAGGCATACACTAAAGCTTTATTTTAAAGAGGGGGCTACACATAGTTAATGTGCCTCTCGGGCTTGCCAAATAATGCTCTAAAGGACTGGCTTTTCAGTTCCTAAATTTTGTAGGCTTGATTATCTGCCACTTAAGCAAACAAAAACAATCAGAGAAATGCCACTGATGGACCGAAACACTAATTATCTCCTAATTATTCCTTCCATTCATTGCTTTACCATTCCATTTAGACTCTGTGGTAAGCACTCTGGCTGCCCAGAGTACCTGAGCTGTGAGGTTGACTAGGAGCTGGGGTGGCCATAGAACAGAGCTGGCACTGCAAAGCTCCGGGGAGTGAGAAAAAGCAATCCCCTGTAGAGTTTTTATTCAACACACCAGGGCCAGAAGTGTAAGAAGTGAAGGCACCATTTAAAATTGAAGGGCATTTTGACTATGATAATTTTTGGCCAAAGAGTCTAAATGTACAAGAACAGGATTCCACCAAGTCTTCCCTTTCCTTCACTCATTTCTGTGTGTGAATGTGGTACTGGCGATCGAACCGAAGGCCTTCTCTATTCCCAGCCCATTTTGAATTTCTGATTCTGATTTTGACTTAGTCAGTTGCTCAAATTAGACTCAAACTCATGATTCTCTTGCCTCAGCCTCCCAGAGGATTTTGATGACAAGGCCTGGCTTTACTCACTTCTGTCACGAGACTGAAAGCAAGTACTCCCAAGCTCTTCCATCACCCTATCATTTTGGTCAAAAAGTACCCACCCTTCTTCCTAAGAGTGCAAGACACCAGAGGAAGTGGCATGGATGAAGACAGAAATCAGAGCCGTGCTGGGTAAGGCTGGTAGCCAGGAAGCTGACTGCTTGAATGGTCTTGACAGCTAGAAGAGAATTTTAGCCTTCCTTGAGATCATGGCAATTTTGTATGTCGACAGTTTTCTAGAGAGAAATCGGAAAAGCTTTTGAAGCCTTCGTTACTTATTGAGTGTCTGCTCTGTCCACCCCAGAATTATAAGTATGATTAAGACATAGTCAAGCTCTCAAGGCATGCACAACTTAGTAGGCATGACAGATATGTAAATACACAATTATAATGCAGGGCGGTGAGTGCTGCTGTAGAGTTAAGAGAAGAGAGCAAAGGGAGCACTGGGCAGGAAGCACGTCACTCTGCAGCTCTGGGACAGGAAGGGGAAGGGACACTGAGATATTTTTCCCAGCGGAGGTGACCCTGCTGATCTCTAGTGATTATACATCTCTATCAGCAGCACTTTGAGAAGGGAAGGCCAACCCCACGAAAGGTGTGCTTTAATAATGTATGATCAGGACTATTTAGTTTAAATCCACTTTCTGTCTCATTGATAAAGTCTCTGTGACACAGAAGTCTAGATATGCGACACACAACTTCTATAAAATAGATACTTAAAACCGTTGTGCAGGGATAGGACCATTTGTTCATAATCAAGTTAAATAATAAAAGCAATTTCTATCACTATGGATTTTTAGTGGGAAGAAGAAATCCCTCAAAGGAATTAACACGAGAGCTTCTTTTACCCTGTATCCTAAAATGGAATCTATAGCAGAGTTTAAAGCACAGACTCTGGTACTTCCATACTTCTTTTGGTGAAAAGCTGTTCTTACAATAATAAAAGCATCAAAATTAACCCCAGTGGGCGTCTTTTCTAGCAATCTTCGAAATGGCACCAAGAATTCCAGGAGGCATTCTGACTGCCTAATTCTCTCTCACTCTTACCTCCTGCTCTTGGAGGTCCAGGGACTGACATATTGATAAAATACTGAAAAGTCCCTGTCACTTGCTACCTGTCCTGTGGCCGGTGGTGAGTTCACTTTGTTCACACCAATGGCTTGAGCATTAAAGTTCCTCCAAAGATACAGAGTGATATTCTTGCTCCTAAAATAGAGAGTTAATCCTGTTCCATCAGTGGTAGCTTTTGTCCAGAGTCATTTTACTGCTGACAAGTGGCACAGTATGCTGGGTATGATGTGTTCTAAAAATGTGTTTGTTGGGAGGGAACCCTGTGATCACCTCTTTGTTGCCATGTCTCTGAAAACACAGAAGGCTTTCGGCGGCAGAGAATGCAATTTATATCCACGGGGTGTCTTATTTTGGGTCTACCTTACATAAATTAAGTGCTTTGGTTTAATTTCCTCAGCTTGAAATGGCTATATTTTAATCTTTTTTAAAAAAAAAAAAAAAAGGTTGCCATCTGCCCTTTCTGCAAACTGGAGTTTCAATCGAGACATGCAATAATGCAATGGTGGACGGAATTTCTGTAGGTTCCACTAGAACAATAACAACAAAAAAGCAATGTATGCTGGGGGGTGGGGGTGTCTTTCAATCCTCTTCTTACCACAGGAAAGGAGGCTTTGAACTCAGTCTTTCTCATTGGCTGATCTAAACATATTTTAAACATCTGATTGGTAGAATTATATTAACCGACACTTCACTAGGTCACCATTGGATCTGATTCTGGGATTGACTTGTAATAATAGAACTTCTTTTCTCTCACTAAGTCACGAGGCCAGTTTCACTGTGGCAGGAAAACTGACACTCCAGAGTCATGGCTCTCAATCTATTAGATTAATACATTTTCATTTTATTGAAAAATATGCAGTTTTTGCATTATTTTTGCTATCCTGAAATAAAACTGACCTATACACGATTTCAAAATTTCATAGAATGTGTGAATTCTTGTGATAAAGGAAGACTAAATAGAAAGTTTTTTTTCTAGTAAAATCATACATTGGTTTATTGAAAAAAATTATTGAGTGCATGTTATGAGCCATTCCATATGAACAACAGAGAGAAAAGTTTCTGCTCAGTAACATTTACTTGTAGAGGAGAGAAGGGAAAGAATGAATACTGGACATGACTAAAAAAACAGACCAGACTGGAAAGCTAAATATATGTAGTATTAGGATTTAGGAGAGGTTGGAGGCAGGTGACAGAGTATGGATATAATTATGTGGTTGGGGAAAGTCTCTTTGAGGAAATAAGGTCTTGGCAAAGGATTGAAGATGTCTGGAGAAAAGTAGGAATATTTAAAATAAGCCTGGAGTGTCCACAGTCCACAGGCACGGTGCGCAGTTGGGAGGCCAACAGAAGATGTTGAAGAAGAAATGGCAACCCTATATAGAAGTATTTAGATACTCATTCCAATGTGTTTGTTGTGTGCCATGTAAAAGGACAGCCATTCTCAAGGCTTGAGTCAATAGTAGGTACTTCAGAATTTTACCTAGATAATCACAGAATAGATCTGGAGACTATACAAAGTCTACACCTCGTCGTGGAAGACACAGGACAATTTTCAGTATAGGAGACTGTCTAATGGTCTGCAGGATACTTAGCATCCTGCATCATCAGCTCCAAATGCTAGTAATGTTCCATGACCATCATGGCTACCGTAATTCCCTCAGAAATCTCTAAAATACACAAGGAACAATACGACCTCACCCCTAGTTGAGAATCGTTGCTTTTGAGCAACAGATGTTATATAATTTTGTCTTAGACTCTTAAAAATTATTTAAGGTCTCAAAGTTTTTACTTATGTGAGCTATATTCATTAATGTTCACTAGTTTAGAAATATGCAAAAAGAATATTAAAAATGTTAAGGAGCTAAAATTAACAATAATAAATTTAGCCATGTTAACACGACTGTGATCAAACCCTAGATAGCCTCTGAGAAACCTTAGTACACACCCATGAGAAAGCGGGAGTGAAAACAGCAAATTCTGTTTTAATATTATTGTGAAAATAGTTCTGACGTCTCAGATCCCCCCAAAATGTCTTGGTCATTCCCCTAGTCTTGTGGGCCATATTCTGAGCAGAAATCGATAAAGCTCAGTGAAAATGTGACTTTATTTCTCTTCGAATCCAGGACTGGATTCAAAATTATAATATTTACAGAATTGCAGGTAACTATATTCATCCTTGAGTCCTAGAATTGACCATCTCAGTATATTTTGGGATGTTCAAAAATTTGTGGCAAAAGATTGGAAAGTGAACTAAGATCAGAGACTGGAAAAGAAAGGAGAGAAAAATCCTTAAGTCTTTAAGGAGAGACCATGAGGGAACTATGCCTGAACTCTCCAGAGCTGAAATTATGGTGAAAAGACAGGAACTCCTCATTCTCCATTCACTGCAAGAGAAAAACTATGTGCAAGTGATGTGTTCTGAACTTGGACACACAAAAGTTCTTTTGGCTCTAAAATGAGTATGAAATTATAAGCTTCTTTGTTCTTAGAAGTCTTTCCAGATAATGTAGGAGCTATAGTAAGTACTTAATTAGATTCTCCTGTTGACATATGTGAGGTTTCAAGTTAGTTTCCCTACAAGTAAATTAATAAGCTGGAGAGATCTCAACAAAATAGAATCTTTCAGGCCTAAAATTAATTACTATCTGAAGTGATTAAGCTGTGTGTGTGTGTGTGTGTGTGTGTGTGTGTGTGTGTGTGTGTTCAACTCATTGCTTTTAGAATGATGTCCTTAACTTTTCATTTATCTTCTACACAACACCTTATCCAGGGGTCTCTTTATTCATCTTGGCAACTACTGTGGACTTCAGGCCAAGTTAGAAGTCTGTTCATTTAGGAGTTACCCCTTTCCTTCTGCCATTAAGAGACCATTCAGGCTCTGGGTGAACAGTTCTGAGATGGGAAATCATCTCCACCACAGGAATAATCTGATCTATTTTTGGCAATTATATTTTTTGTTTTAATATTTTTATTAATAGTGTATGTTTGCAATATGTGATAGTTACGTTACTCTTAAATACTTGGGGCACATATTACTACATGATGACCATTTTTACTATCTTTCCCATCTTTTCTTTTTCCACTCTTTTCCAATAGGAAAGCTATCTCCACAAACTGTCCCTCTCTGTTTTCTACTATTTCTCTTTTACTTTGTTCTTTAAGTTACTTATATTTGGGGTTCCTCATGTCAGAGAAATTATATGGTGCTTAACCTTCTGCACTGATTTATTTCACTTAGTACTGTGGTTTCAAGGTCCATTTTTAAAGCGAAACACTTAAACTTTCTTTATGTCAAAGTAGTACTCCAGTGGGTATATATACTATATTCTCTTTGTCCATTAATATATTGATAGGACTATAGATTGCTTCCATAATTTAGTGGCTGTGAGCTGTGTGATATAAAGATAGGTATCGTTATATTACTATAGTACGATTGCTTTAAGTCTTTTGGGAAGATGTCTGGAAGTGTAATGGGACAAATGAAATTTGTATTTTTTAGTTTTCTGAAAAATCCTCATAATGATTATCAAAATAGTTGCACTGGCTTACATTCCTACCAACAACATAAATGTTCATTTTTCCCCACAGTCTTTACCAGTGTTTGTTGGTTTCGAGTCCTTGATGATAGCCACTCTGAGCCAAGTAAGCTGGAGTCTCAGTGTTGTTCTGACTTGCATTTTTCTAATGGCTAAAGAAGTTAATGATGTTTTATATAATTATTGGTTATAATTGCTTCTTTTGAAAAGTGTCTTCATTTCAAGGCAAATGTAATTTTTGTTTTATTTATCCTCTTATTTGCCTTCCGTGGCAACTTTAATATCTAAATGAAATCGGTAGGTGTAGAGTGAAGGTGTGACATCTGTCACACACTACGTGACCAGCGCCCATCACCTGCACTGCATCCCAACTACCTTCTACGTCTCTTCTGGACTAAAGAGGTCACGAAGCCAAAAGGGACATTTCCGGATCCCTTTGTGATTCATACAGGTGTACTAGTGATGGATGTGAGTACTTAGTTAACCAGAGAGCGCATGGACCTCATGTTGCTGCTGCAGACCACAGGCAGGAGTTGGATAAGCTCTTATTAAAGTGTCTTCTCAACTTGTTAATGTGGCAAGAGCAATGACTCCTGGTTCTGCCATGTGGCTCTAACATTAAGCTCTGGAGATGAAGCTTAAGAGTCTTTTTTCTTAGGCCTTTCCTGCCCCCAAAGTTTCTGTGGTCCATTTAATACTATATTATTATTAAACCCCTTCTGATTAAATTTCCTAGAAGGAGTTGGCTTTCTGGACCTGATCCTTGGCCATTCTCCCCATGCCAGCTCTTTTCTACACCCGCCCCATGACAGAACTTTAGATAACTGGCAACAGAAATCGTGCCCCTTCCATATCTTCCTTTTGAAGCACAATTTAGTGGCTGGTTTCAGGGGAAAGATCTGTGTCAGCGTGCCTGCTCTGCTATTGATATTCATGAGCTGGTGCATATGTACCTCTGTGTGTGTGTGTGTGTGTGTGTGTGTGTGTGTGTGTGTGTGTGTTTTCACATGAAAAATTATTTAATTTGTCTATGCTTCAATTTTCTCATTCATAAAATGTGGATAACAATAGTATCTAATCAGGTCATTGTGAAATGGGTTGTGATGATCCGCCACCAAGATCACAGTAGTATATGAAGTGTGTCAGCGGTCCAATAAAGGTAAGTTTCCATTATTATTGCATTATTAGCCTCAAACTATTATCAATTGACTTGGTTTCAAAACAGCAGATATGCCAGTTGAAACATACATTCTGGTTAGTTTATCAATATCTTTTTAAAGGTAGCTTCCAGAATTGGACTTCTACTCCAGTGTTACGTGTGGTGAGTTTATAAATAACTGTCATTCTTAATATTCTATTTTGATTCAATGCCACAAAATTGATGTCTGCATAGTCATTATCATAAAAATTAATCTCGGTTCAAAGTAGAAAGCCTTTTCTATATTTTCTGTATTTAAAGCAAGACGCCTGATTCTTTTTACCCATGAAAGACTTTAGATCTGTAGTTCTTAATGCCTACTGTGTTGAAAGAAGACAACTACTTCCATTTATCAGTGTGTGCCTAGAAGTAGACACACACACACATACAGATATATAAAAATATTCAAGATATTACAAACATATATTAATATAAAAATGAATTAAGTACATATTCTAGCAAGTCTGATAAGAAAACAATTAATTAACTCTTCAGAGTGAGTATCGTGCACGGTCTGGACCCAGAACAGAGAACCGTACCCCTCCTCTTAGCACAGCACCCTCACTGACACCAAAGCTTTGCTCTTTGGGCTTAGCTGCTCAGTCATTTATAATTCTAATTATTCTATTATGTAGCTACAGACTCCTGTAGTAAGTTTTTATTTTCTTAAAAAACCCCACCCATTTAAATCCAGATTTTCTGTACAGCATTTATCTGACCCATTGTTCTATCAAATGCATGGCTGACTGACACAACTCTATTATAATGTAACAACATATGAAGAAGAGTTTAATATAAAGCTACAGTAGCAACTGAAAGCATTTGTACAAGCATTAAGTAAAATCCTAGTGTCCTTCTAGGCTGAACCTGCCATTGTCTATGTCTCCGCTCAAAGGATCATTTTGTAACCTTAGTTCCACACAATCCAATTCATTATTTCATCATATTTCTCTTTCCTTCATTTCCCATTGATAGCGGGACCACCAATTCCTCGGCGCAGTGTCCCTCACCTCTAGAGCACATCACACCCAATTATTAATCTCTTTTGTCATTCCACCTATTTTTCCTGAGCAGTACCTTCTAGCCATGTGACTTGGATATGAATCACACACGATTTCTGTAATTCTCTTTGAAACACTGGTCGGACTCAGACCTCCCGGACCCTGTGCTAAGTTATAATTTCTACTAATCTTCTCACAAACACTATCAACTGTTTGGCTTTTGACAAATATTTTTGCATTTCTATAATTAGGATAGAGTATTAGATTACTTTTAAAAGAAGCAACTACTAAAAAAAGGAAACTTATTCATAGGCAAAATGCAATGATCTAAAACAAGAAAGACCAATGGTTTCTTTCTTTCTTCTTGAGATTTATAGAATATTAATATATTTATCATGAATGCATATGTAATATTGTTGTCAAAATTAGGCATGATATTAAAGACAAGAATGTCAGATGTTGAATATTCTTGATGCATTCTAAATTGGATAAGCTATTTTCCCAAAGCACAATGACTCCTTAAAAGTCTTCCACAGTATAACTATGAAAAACAAATTAGGACATGAGCTTGCAAAATGGGAACAAAGCATATTTTTGGAAATTTTCAGTGCATTTGGTGATGATAAGACTGGTGGGGGGGTTTGATTCAAGCAATATAATTTCTAAAAAAATAGTAAAAGTTAGAAATTTTAGAATCTCTGCAGAACTTTCTTTTATCTGGTAAATAATTTTGCCTCCAATAATCCACACGTCTGAAGGGCATCTATCCTTCATGCTGCCCACTTAGTGGAACTATGCAGAGTTAAAGCTCTCTATTACTTTCTGTTCTTCAGACATAGGTTTCAAATAATGATCATAAAATGTAAGTCTGTATTTATCAGATATCATCATTAAATGTGAGCAGGGCCACCAAAGGTGTGAGCTGTGAAAGATTCAAACCATTACACAACCCATTTAACAGAAGAAAAGTAGGCACTTCTTCCAAAAGAGCAATTGTATTCTGCTAATCCCTTCAAGAAACAATTGCATATATTTTATGCAATGTCCTGAAGACCCCACAGAAAGTTATTTTTTAAAGGACAATACCTTGTCTATGTCATGTATATGTGTCGGGCATTTCTGCCACTTTGCGTAAAACTTTCCAAGAGCAGACTCTCTTTTTTTTCTGTACAACTGACTTTTCATTTTCTTTCTTTGAATAGACCCATAATGTTCAGGGAAAATACCAAGAATAATAAATCCCAATCTCTGTGTAAAATATACCTTCATGACACACTCAAGCTGGAAATCACAGGAGCCAATAAAAATGCAGGCAGCTTCCTCATAATGAGGTCAGAAATACAAATAAATTTACTTTTAATGAAGACTGGAGGCGCAGTAATCAAAGTGTTAAAATTCATTTCATGCATATCTCATTTGCTTCTTAGCTGATATTTACCACGCAATTCTGTGAGAACGTAGAGGCCTAAGATGCTCCAGATAAATGGCTCAATTAATTGTACAGAGGTAGACCTCTTTGAGCTGCGCCAGAGCTGTGAGCTCTTTATTAAAAGCACTATTCTGTAGCCCCTAACCTTGTTCCTTGACTCCTCTCTGGTTTCCAATTTAAACAAGTCCCCATGCGGCCCGCTCTAAAGGGCTTTGTCTCCCTGTCATTGTTAAGAGAGCTGAGGCATCCTGGAAGTGTGAAATCAGACCTCATGAGTTGAACGGTTCCCCAGGGAACGCTGGACTGCGCAGAAGGTCAAAGTCATGGGCCGGACCATCTAAAAGTGTCTGATCGCCGGGCTGTGACACAGCAAGTTGGGGGTGGGGGCCAGACTGAAGAGGACTGAAATTGAACACATCTTAATTAAAGCCCACAGACAGGAAAACAAAATGTTTTCTAGGCAGCCTGTCAAATGGGGCTTAAATTTAGCTCTGCTAATGAATCTGAGCTGCTAACTGGTATTTCTTAAGATAATAAGACTCTCACGGAAGCTGATAAAAAAACTGTCGCATGTCTTTTTCTGCTGTTTTGTTACTTAAATATTTTCCAACAATGAAGACAGTTTTCCAAAGGAAAACATGGGAAAAGTCTACGCAAATAAAGGGGTGGTAAACATCTCTCTTAATAACTTGTAGGTTTCCAGACTATTGGGCTGGTGAGTCATCAGGCTTTATGCATAGCCTTGGTTTAGAGGGGGAAAAACGTAGCTTTAATGGGACAATTTCAGCAACAGATTCCCTTAATTGTAAAATTTTCTCTCTGTCTCTCCCTCTTCTCTTTCCTCTTTTCTCTCTCCCCCATCACTGCTTTCTAAAAGGGATGGTACACAGAACTGTTACATCAATCCACTCAGGGTAGAAGAGGCTAATGTTACTGAACTTTTAAACACAGTGAATAGGTAGGGCATTTTGAGGCATTTTGGAAGGGGTTCACAGTGTTTCCATAGTACTGTTCCTGAAAATGAGGGGCTGGCCTCCCTGGGAAGGCTATGACTTCTTCCTCAGGAGCAACCAAAAACAAACAAACAAAAATCCAACAACAGAAACCAACCAATCAACTCTATAAATGAAAACAACAAAAATCAAACACAACCAGTGCAAGACGAAGGGCACGACTGGGTCGTAGAACTCCTTTTCTCTCTTTCTTCTCTAAGAATTTGGAAAAACCAATAGGCCCAATCTAAATACTGCACAAAGAAAGACTTCGCTCAATATAGAAGACTTGAAACAGTCTGTTGAAATTAGGCTGTGCTCAGGGAAAGAGTAATTAGAAGCTAGAAGAGACAAATTACAACACGAACCATTTCCCACCCCTAAAAATACTTTTCCCCCTACTGGACTTTCTCTTCTCACAATCTGTCCAGTTTCAAGGAACGTGTGATTTCATAGTTGAGAGAAGCTTCCCCAGTGAACGCACGGCCAGACAGTCTTAGGTTTTGCTTTGATGGCAAAGAAAGACATTAACCTTTTCACTGGTAAGTTGAAAGGTAAGTAAGTTGTACGGAGCGGTATTTCTCTGTGACTCCAACTTTTTCCCTCCTGAAGAATTTAGTGGACCAACTTTTCAAAATCCGAGTGCCACTTTCTCAGGCTGTGAAAGGCTACCCACAATTTGACTGAAATTTCAATCCACTCTTGAGCCTCACTCAATGCATGTGTATGTGTGGGAGTTGTAAATTGAGGCCTTAACCACCAGAGTTAATCTCTTTTTTAAATCTGTATTAACCTTAATGATTTGAAGTGCACTGTCCAACACTGGGCTATTGAGACGGAAGAAAAAACTACCCTCGACTATCAACAGTTTATTAGGGGCTTAACTGAAGTGACCTACTGTAGTAGTGTTCGGCTGAACACGGCTATAGACTTTTTGTGGAAAGGGAAAGAATTGAGGGTTTCATTAAAAAGTAATTTGTGCTTTATACTCACTCATTCAAAGAGAGTCTCAATTGCTCTTTATTCACACAGAATTAATACAGTATCACAATGTTTCTCAATGAATGTGTTGTAACAAAAGAAAAATTTTACATTTTGAAAGGAAAAAATGTCTTTGTAACTGTGGCAAGATTGATGGCTACTTAAAAGATTACGAAATCTTTCTTATTTAATTAAAAATTTAAAAAGTTTGCTTACACAATGGTAGTTTAACTGTATGGTCAAATCATCGTAAGTATTTAAAAAGTAGCGAAGTTGGCCAAGCCCAAGTTTGTTTTGTTAGACTTGTCCAGGAAAAACGTATTGTGAAAACACATATAATAAAAGCTTCATTTGTACTAGGTCGAAAAATATTCTTGTCTGAGCACAGAATTATCAGTGACTTGAAGTCTGCTCCTCCACCCACAACACTCCTAAATTTTCCACTCGCAATGTTCCTAAAGGGATATGTATTTGAACATTTGATGATAGCACTATTTGTTTAACTCCCTCTTTTAAACTATGGCTTAATATTATGTAGAGTTTTGCTATGATTATCCACAAAGATGTATATCACATCTTTCAAGGTCTTTGAATGAGTAAGAGGTAAAATACACAAAGAGATTCTTTGTGTTTCAAATAAACTGACAAGCATTAGAAATGTCTATCTATCCATATCCATTTATTTGCCAATCTATCTATGTATCGGTATCTGTATCTATAAAATTGGCCATATATGTAGATATTTCTGACTTAAATACATCATCTTCAACTTTTGCCACCATCACAAATGTCATGAAGACCACGAAAGGTCCAAGGGCGAGCAAGGTCAAAGACTGAATTATCCTCTCGCCCCTGAATAGCTCAACATCTCTCTTGTTCAATTCAGTGCCCATTAGATTAGAAGGTCAGCATGGAATGAAGAACCATTAGATTTATATCTCCAAAACTGGAGGAAAAAAATGGACTCTGTTACTTAGTATCAAATTAATGTTCACTTTATCAAATCAAAATTATGTCTTATCGAATCCCTAAGGAAAAGGCTATTGTTATTCACATCAATTTACATAGAACCATTAGGAAAGAAACATCTCTATTTTTTTTTTTTCCAGCTTTGAAAGAACACGGACTTTAACTTCCATAGTGGTGGTTAGGCCAACTAGGTTGATGTAGTTTGCATATTCATGAAATTTTAAAAGCAATGACAGCTTCTTCCTGAGAGAGGACAAACTTACACAATGGCACTCAGCTTGGATAATGGGCAGGTAGCTAAGATTTGAAGGAAATGGTATTTGAATTTTTCTACTAGAGACTATTATGCCCAGATTAATATGATTATTACCATACCAGAAATAAGATGCATACGAATGAATAAACTTAGCAGTCACTAATTGTTTAATACACCAAGCCAACTCAGCATATAGGCAACAGAGAATCAGCAGTACAAACTCCCTACCCCGACTATTTTCAGGTATACTTATTTTGGAAAAAAAGAAAGACAGTTTGATCGCGAACGAGTTTAGTTACTTGATGATATTTGATTTAAATATGTTATTGTCTTGGAGCAAACATCTGCTTGATTCTTCTGGAATACTCAAAGAAGGGTGTGTGATTTGCATTGATTTTTGAATGGTAGGAAAACACATTTCTTTCCTTTAGATAAGTCCGTCACCTTTTTACTGTTACTTTGCTGAGCATTTACCATGTTAGGCATATTTCCACAAATAAAAACTGGACTTTCTCTGAATAAAGTTTGACGAGACAGTCTTATTTGTCAGCCAATTAAGATGCATCATTTGATGCTTGGCCTAAACATATTCCAAATCCTTATGATATTAAATGTAAATAAATGATCATAGCTGTAAATTCAAAACAACAATAATTGACAAAATGTTTACCATCATCCCGTTTATTAATATGGCATAGAAAGTGCAATGGCAAAATCAGGAAGCTTTTAGAGGCATGAAAAATTTGGCATTTTTATAAGACAGTGTACTATGTACAATGTACAATGTAGTTAAAATTTTTAAAACACTCAGAATGCTCAGTTTACACCCAGAATTATCTATCTCGGGGATCTGATAAAAAAATCGGGGGGCAATTAAAAAATTAGAGCAGCAACACAAATATCAAGAATTCATACTAATTATTGCTTATTGAGCATCTAAACTTTTCAATGAAGCAGGCAACAGATTGCACACATCTTTGAGACACAGCAGTTTATGCCACGAGGAAGGCTGATGCTGTCGGAATGAAGGTGATTTGGCTGTGCTTCCAAGTATCAAAATGATAACATCTGATAAAATTATTCCCATCACATTAAACTTTGGGAAAGACAAACATTCAGAAGATATTTGTTTTGCTTTTACTGCTTATTTTTAATAGATTACTCTGCTTTTAAAAACTAAAACTAGCATAAAAATCCTGAGGATGGCTCAATCTTTGTTAATATCAATCCTGAATCTTTCCACTGAAATTATTCATTGATGATCCACTCCTATGAAATGCAGGGTTGGGTTATTCTTAAACCTTGTGTGATGCTCGATATGATACATGCAACAGGAGAACCGTATCATTTCTTACCTGTGACGTCAGCAGCCATCAAACTTTCTGCTCTGATGACTTTCACCTGGAGAAATCCCACATCTTTTAAGTTATGAAATATCCGTAGTGGGCTCTGAAAGATCCCAACATTGGTATTAGAAAAGAAAGCTTCCAAAAAGTCTCTAAAAGTAGGCTGAGATGACAAAAAGTTTTACGGTATATTTTAGGATGATACCTAAGGTGTTCAACAGTTCATTTATATTTTTCATGTACAAACTAATTCTTACACACGTGTAAATTACGTAGACAATTATTGCTGTATGAGATTTTCTGAAATAAAAATATCACATTTACTCTCCACAAAAAATTAACAGTAGTAGAACAATAAGCTATAGAACAGAAACATCTGCTTCCTTCTTTCAATTTCATCTACCAACGTGCTCCAAGACATCATTTTACCCATGTATACGATCATTTAGAGACCAGTGATTTCTAATGATGACTCTCATGTTATTGGTTATATAATGTCACGTGTGGGCATTAGGTAAGAAAGTCAAACCTAACTATTTTCTGCTACTTTCTTTTTTGGAAGTTTTGAAAATTGCATGTGCTAGAGGAGAGAAAAATGACTGTTTGCTAGTATTAAAGACATGTATTTCTATAAATCTTTTAGAGAAAGAACATGTGATCTTAAAAATAAATTGATGATGACAACATAAGTTCAAAAGTAGAAAGTAAGTTTTCTTAAACTTATAGTCTGACTTGCTATTTTAGTATTTGTAGAATTATGGGAACTTTGACAGTGGCATGAAACAATCAAAGCTGTTTTACTTCAGGGCTGGGGATGTAGCTCAGTGGTAGAGTCCTTGTCTGGCATGCACGAGGCCACTGTTTCAGTCCTCAACACTGGAAAAAAAAAAGGATGATGCTACCTTAACAAGTGCCATTTTAATGGTGCTCGAAGAAATTAAAATCAGGAAGCCAATGCAACAATTTACAAGTCTAATAGTGGGTGCAAATTTTCTGAGAGGAAAATGCAACTCAAGAATAGTGACATGCATCTGTTTATTTACCCGCCAGAGTATTTTCTCTGGGGAGTGGGGGGGAGGTCAGCACTTCCACTTAGTAAATCTAAGGCAGTTTTCATCAGCATCCACAGAAATGTTTCCTGATCAGGGATCGTAACATGTTTCTGCATAGTGAAGTCACTTATTGAAAGTGTTGCTACAGCGAAAGGCACCACTAGCTGCATCCCTGAAGGGAGGCCACTGAGAAGCCAAGGCTTCTGCCATAGGCACTTCACCAGTACCACAGGAGGAGGCCTTGTTTACCATAAAGCTCTGACCTCAGTATAGGGAGACGAGGAAATACAGTTAGATGTGTAACTCCAGAACCTCACTTATAAAAACAGTGTTTAGCGTGTGGATTAATGTTAAATCTTTTATTGTCTCTAAACAGTTGTTTATCACCAAAAATCTGTTTAAAATACCCAGATGAGGGGCTTTAGTAAAAATGAACTTCTCTATTTAAATTCTTATAAATTAAGGGCTTTCTGACCAGCGCTTTTACATTATGGTAATTCTGAGGTTTGTAGGCATGCCGTGTGTCCACAGTACCCAATGAATTTGGGCAGCTTCCTAGCTCAGAACTTACCCGATGAGAAACACCACACAGGTCCTCAGCTCTAACGATGGTGTAGAGTTTTATTGAAAGGATCCTCTAGTCCCTGAATTTTTCAGGAGGAACTTAAATCAAGTTTCATCATGACCCAAACAAATACTACCAGTCGTCATGCCTGGGAATAGTGCCTTCTGGGAAAATCATCCAACAGACACACTGTGGTGCGTCAGCTTCCCAAAGGGGAGGGGTAATAATTGTCTGAAGGTTTCATTTCCCCAGGTCAGCTGACAGTAATTTATTGCAAATTTCAATGGTTTAGGCCAGTGACACTTCAATTATTATAAGAACTCAAAAAAGCAAATCAATATGTGTGTTTAAAAATAAAACTTTAAGTAATGCTTCATCAAGAGACATCTCTGCCTTGTTGTTTATGGTTATTTTAGAAGGCCTCCAAACCTGCATGGCTTCTGAAGCCAGAAATTTCCATAGCAGAGGAATCTATGATTTGCTGTGAATCCTTTCAGCCCTCAATAGATGGGAAAAGATTGAAATGCTCTAGAGAGGAGTCCTCTTTATTTTTTTAATGAAAGGCTGTATAATATATTTTCTCTATGGCTGCAGCAGCTGTCAGGGCGAGCATCTCAGTTCAGCTCTATTATGGGAGAGGCAATACCCTGTCCTATACCATCGAGATGCTCTGAGGGGCCAGTGCTGATTGACAGCTTGTCACCGTGACGTCTTATTCCATCTCTGTTATGGAGAAAATTAATGTCACACCACCAGCCTTATGACTTGCTGTCATCTTGGAACTGCTCACCTTTTATCAATGCTCTAAATAACATTTCAAGCCCATCGTCTCACGGTGGACAATCCGGTCAAGGGACATTAAATCAGATGACTGTGAAATGTCATAATAAAAATGGAATGCTAACAACTTCTTCTCTAAACTAGCTCCTCCGGTTTTTAAACTGTGACAAGGGGGAGCAAGGGTTCAGCATACCCGTTCTGAAAAGGTCATACAATCGCTCTTGGTCTACTACCCATTACTACCCGTCCCCTGTTGACCTTCCCTCCCTTCCTCCCTTCCCAAAGAAGAAAAAACAAAAATATGGAATTAGCCATCTCTTCAGAGCGTGGTGAACAAATACCGGCCCACGCAGAAATGGCTGCCTAATTTGCAGGCCTCCAATGTTTACCAATGAACAGCTAAACAACAGACTGATTGAAGCCCTCACAGTGGCAACCTGTTTACGGGCCTGATCAATATCAGGGCCAAATCTAACTCTTAAGTTTAACGTCAACTTTTAAAAAATGTACATGTTCTTACAGGACAACATACAAGTAATTTTCCAGTCAAGTATCTTCCTTTACATGCTTCCCCAAACAAGGGATAACTGAAAAATGATGAAATACTCATTCATTTCATAATATGAGTAATATAAAGGAAATGCAGTGAGTCCTAAAACACAGCTCTTTGTCCTTGTATTGAGATGAGTAAGTATGACACCCAGGCCATAGTGCATATCGTAGCTTCTTAGCAAGTAACGTCTCTAGAAGGAGGCACAAGCCTGTGAATGGAATCCAGGGTTATGAAAGGAGTATATTTAAACATGGTTTACTTTTTAATATGTTGAGCAGAGTTATCTGGGATACCCACATATTTTGCATTTTTATTCAGCTAACATTTGAAAAAAGGTTAAAAAATACTGCTATTCAAATTCAGAATGGATATGTCCAATTTAAGGAAGTCCATCCAGCAAAAAGAAAAAAAAAATCAATAATAGATGGATTAATTCCAATTACCTGGACAATGGTATTAGCCTCATATAGAGGATCATATCAAAAGAGCAGTCCATTAAGACAGTATTGTAATACCTAGCAGAATTTTTATATTAATATGGCAATTAATTCCTTTGCAATAGTTTGAATTCACAGGGCTTACTTCTGATAATAGGAGAACGTGTTTTGGTGGGAACCAAAATGTGAAATAATTTCCCTAATTGCAATTCTACCTTAGAAGATGCCACACAATACCTTAAGCTCTTGGGTGGCTTAAAATTATATACTATTTAGCCTTGCTAAGTCACCTCTATTAAACTGTTTATGATAACACCATCGGTGGATGAGTCGTACAAGCATGAGCAGACAGCTGATTCCATGCAGATAGCCAGAATAAATTTGCTGAAGCGCACATCCTGCTAATCTGTTTGAAGAATATTGTAGAGCATTAGTACCAGCACTTCATGTTATCTGCACAGCCCGATAAGGTACATCTTTATTAAATTCAGTTATTGAAAGGATGTCAGTCAGAAAATAGGAATATTTAAAAGAAGAAGAAGAAGAAGAAGAAGCTGTGCTTTGTTAGTCAGAGCTGGGTTTCATGGTTGGGTGTCTAGAGGCGCCTTCTAAACACCTGGCAGTACTGTACAATACAAGCTTTGTAATTTTAAGTGGAAAAGCTTTCTCCCCCCGGTTGTGGGTACTGAGGCATTTACTTTTCCAAGGCTCATTGGAGTAAGAACGGTGGAGTAAGAGCTCCCCTCTCTGTTGATTCAAGCAAACTACACAGTGGAAAAAAAGCAGTGAGAATATGCTGGAAAATAGCAGGATTTGGTTGTGAATGACTGGATTTAGTACAATTGGGGGAAGGCTGTTATTTAGTGACTGCTCTCCACCCTCTTCCTATTCAATAGAAAAGAGGAGTCTTTCTTTTAATTACTTTCAATGTTTTTTTAAAATTACAGACATAAAGTGAAGCTCTTCCGGGCAGTTGAAAAAAATATCACTTGTGTGAAACTCTCTCATTTCCAAGCTTCTAATTAATGTGCCATTAATTCCATTTCAAACTTGTAAAGACAAAAAAAATCTTAATTGTAATTACCCGAAGAGCATGGGTTAATTTTCAGGTAATGGTGTACGGACTGGACTTTCCTTTACCGGAAGTTTGCCTGCATGGTCAAATCACTGAGTAGAATCCCAGACTCCAGATTTTGCTCTGCTCCTGATTCTGCAGAAGACCAAATATCTGGATGCCACACAGGTCAGTGATGCCAATGCTTCTGCCAAGCGTGTGTGCAACATCTGTGTGTGCCCAGTGGGTTACTTATCCCGAGTCTTCCATCAGGCTCTTGCTCATAAATACATCTGGTGCTTGGGGGTGCATTGTGAATAACCTCCTCCAGTTACTTGGGACTCTGGAAAGAGGACAGTCACATACGTACATATCTCTTTAATATCTCCTCCCGCTCTTTCTGGTCCTCCAGGGGGTTGGCAGAGAGGTCAGAGATGCTGACTGTGGCCGAGGCTGTGAGAGTGACGAGCAGCACCAGGTGTCCCTCCCCCTCTTCCAGCTGCAACTCCAACTTGTGCGTCTGTTCCCGACTGAGGGCCGACAGGTCAACCTGGCACCTAGAAACAAATACGTTGAATCAGCAAGTGGCTTTTTCTTGCCACATCAAACAGCACAAGTGCGGGTTGCTCAGAGCTGTATGACAAATGAATCAATAGAAATATTGCCAAAGCCATTGGAAGAATAAGTCTTCCATGTCAGCTGCTTTCACAAAATTCGGACACTGATGATCTTAGGGTCTGCAACTGTGTATGCTCTGTAAGATACAAAAGTGTACTTATCTGAAATTTCTTTGCTAGCCACTGTCACTCTGTATATGAGATGATAAGATCTTCCATCTCTAGGTGGCCTGAGACACTAGGTCAGAGGTGTTACTACCCAAAAGACTGAGGCGAGCAGGCTAAAGAGGACAGCTGTCAGGTCTGGATTTTTGAATTATTTTTAAACAATGGAGGTTTCCTTCTCATTCATATATGTTCTTAATCAGTGAACAGAATATGTCCTAGTTGTGCATTTTGCAAACCATGCCAATTTTTTCATAGTTTACTCAACAAATCTAGGATGCACAGGTATTCTGCAAAAATTACGGTCACAGTGCTGTGTCCTCGCAGAGGTTTGTGACATGGCAGTCCGTGCTGTATTTGCCAATCTCAGAGCTAACTAGCTTGCAACCTCTTCTTATAAAAATGTCAACTTATATCTGTACATGGTGGTGTGCACCTGTAATCTCAGCACCTAGGGAGGTTGAAGCACGCAGACCACAAATTCTGGCACAGCCTGGGCAACTTAGTGACTTGGCAAGACCCTATCTCAAAAGAAAAAGGGCTGGGGACATAGGCTCAATGCAAAGGCTTGGTATTGGGTCCCCAGCACTAAAATAATAAAAGAATTGATTTTGAAAGGAAAAACAATATCATGACCACAAGGCTAATAACCTGACAGACAGGTGGCAGACACAAATAAAAGTATTTAAAACTGAAAATAGCTCACTATGTGAATACACGTGGTAACGTGTCATAACCTGGGTGATTAGCTACCAGAGAGAAAGTTTTGTTTCTTTTTATTCCTCTTTCTAATATTCCTAGCTATTGTTTTTCTTTCAAATTAACTGCCTATGAACTGGGCCTTGTGAGGATTGCAGTTGACCTCAAGCACCTCTTTAGTGTGAGTGATTTCAGAAACTGAAACCAAGCCCAACATTTATTGTTGTCTAAGTGACGTAAATGGTGGCTGTAGCTAGCCACAAATAAGAGACAGAAGAACCTGGCCGCAAGACTCGAAACCAGAAGTGACACTCTGTCCAGAGGCAGAGAGCCCGTGTGTACTCGCTGCCAAATATTAACTGAGAAGGCAATAAATTAGAATTTGTATCGAGTCCGGAAAACACTCTCCTCATTAGAGTCAAAAGCCTCATTGTTTCTGCCTATACCACATCCACTTGGAACACTCTCATGCTGTCTTCTCAGACTCCCACGAGTGATAAAGACATATCAAATGCCTTGTCTAATATTCTAATTGTAATTAGGAAGAATTAAGTTCTTATCCATAACATTAGAACATGTTGAGGGTTAAAAAATAGTGGATAAACAGTCATTCAAAAGTGTTCTCCGACAGAAAGGAAAAATCTGACTGTTTTATTTTTTATTATTTTTTTTCTAGAAATCTCTCCAGCACGGGGCACAGTGCCTAGCCATGGTTTGTGGAAGGTGGATGGATCTTTATCTTTGTCTTGAAACAGGACTGTGATATGAGACATGAAATGGGGATTGTAGTCTAGACGGTGCTTTTGGCTTGGAGATGGCCAGGACCAAACAAGATCTTTTCCCCTGGCTCACCCTGATCACACGGTTCTCAGGCCCTTCCTTGCTTCAGTCTTTCTGCTGGCACAACACTCTTTAAGCACCAGTGCCCAGAAGCCTTCCGGAAGGCCTCATGTGCCTCTTTCCACTTCACACTAGTCACACAGGTACTGCCTTGCTTTTCATCTCTACCGGCATTACTATACGTCATATTTTAAAGCTAGAAAGATGCTCTAAACATGATTTGCCCCAGGAATTGCAAGCTGGCAACTTTCAGGTAGAAGATGATTCAGATTTGTTGTTTCCCTTGTCGTGCTAAATAGAAGTTCTGAATCTAAATGCGGTGTTTTTAAATACAGGGCCAGTGTCTTCTGCATAAGCTACTGTCCCCAAGGCTGCCTATTTTGCCACCTGGGCTGTTCCATTTTCTTATTCAACCTGGTTCAAACAGGCAGAAGGGCTCATAATTCTTGCAATTTTAACTTGAACCTGAAAGCAAGAGAGGTTAAGTAACTTAACGGAGACACACGGTTATTGGTTGAGTCAGAATCCCATCCTTGGAACTGGGGATCTAAACTCACAGCTGTTTCTTCGACCACACTGTCACTAAGTAACCAGGTCTCCTGGGGAAAGGTGAGCTGTTAGCACTGCTTCTCAGACAGTTAATATCTGAACTTGCTTTTAAATGGGAAATTTAGCTCAACTTCAGAGTGTACAATGAAGTTATTTTGTTTTAATGCTTTTAAAAATACAAATAAAACAGAGAAGCAGGTGATCTGTTAGACTCATGAAAGATGACCAAGAAAATTTTACAAATTAAATTATAAAAACTATGAAACCAACACAAAATTAAAGAACAACATCAATTTAAAGAAAAGATCCTACTTTTCTACAGTAACTACAGTTTCAATATCGAATACATTCCTAGAATCAGCTAAAGGAAGAAGGGGAAAAGGAGACCAGGGTAATGTTGGTGCAGACAATCAAAATCTGTTACATGTATGTACCAATATAGCTAAACAAATCTTCTGTCACTGATATGCCCCAGTGAAAAAAAGGAACAGTTAATCTCAGCTCCAGTCTTGTATTCAGAAAAGTTTCGTAATTTTGATATGAATAACCCTAATACAGAAAATAGTGCCAGATAAATGCCTTGGGCAAGAGAATATTAAATGACTCAAGGTTTCATCTGAGGTTATTCAGACCTCTCATTTACCTAAAAAGTTCTCCTCAGGAGTAAGATGTCATTGTATATGAACTGCCACCTATCACTAAAGCGTCTTGTTAATTTGAAGAGAAAGTCTTCATTTACAGCTTTAGTGATGGGTATCAAGTCAAATTATGGTGGAACTGGGTGGGGAGAAAACATTTTCCACTCAGTACTTCGGATATAGAGACACGAAGTGGCCACGCAGATGGCCCAATATCAGCACACATTAGTAGCTTGGTATTGTTACCACAATGAAAATGCCAAAATTTAAAAAGCACTGATGCAAATTCATGAATTCCAAGGATACATTCACAGGGAAAAGAGCCCAGAGTCAGATTCCCTTGGTTCTAGCCCTCCATTTTCCACTAATTAGTTGTATGACCTTTTCCAAGACAACTTATCCTCTTGAATTTTACTTTTCTCATCTGCAATTATGAGTTAATTGAACCACATGAACTTTAAATTTTCAAAAACTCCCAAATCCCATGATTTGTTATAAATCAGTCCATGTTTACACTACTACATCTTCCTTTCTTTACAATTCCACAAACCAAAAACCTAGCAGAACAATTTTATCTCACAGGCAACAGAATATTATTTATCAGATGAACTACTTAAAAAAATGTGAGTGTTGGTACAATAAGGAATCTAATTTAATCTAATTTCAAAATAAATTGCAAGCAGCACAGGACGTGCCAGCAAGATCACCATAAGATGGGGGGATAAGAAGGGGGAGTACAGAGTCTTCCCTTCAACTCAGAGAACAACTCCCTTTACATCTGTTTCGTACAGGGGGACCGACATGTGTGGTTGGTTTGAAAACATACCTGACATATCTTAGTCATTCTCTTACGATCTCTGCTAGGCTCTCAGCTGCTTAGACTACATCTGTGACTTCCCAAAAGATTGCTCCTCATCCCACCACCAGAGTCACATGACTGTGCTTAGGTTCCTGTGAATCTATGTGTAAGAGGCCACTATTATTTAACCAAGAGAGCTCGGCCCTCTCTGTGGCTCTTACTATCTACATGCCTGGAGTTCCTGGTTCCTATGGCCATTTCTGCCCTTCGATGCTGTGGGGATGGGGTCTGGCTCCCAGATCACTCCCGGGGCACCTGAGTGGCATGTGCAGAAGCTGTATCCCGGTGGGGTGAATGTGGATCCCTGGAACAGGAAAAGCGAACTTCCCCCATCATCTTCCTTCTCTCTCACACGGCTCCAAAACATAATTCCACCGGGGCTAGGGGACACAGGCCTACAATCCTAGCATTCTGGGAGGTAGAAGTTGTAGGATCATAACTTTCAGCACAGCCTGGGCAATTTAGTGAGATTCTGTGTCAAAATCAAAATTTAAAAATAAAATAAGTCTGGGATGTTGCTCAGTATGAGGGTCCTGGATTCTAACTTTTGTTTGACGACCCCCCCCCCAACATCCATAATTTCATGTTCCATGCTCATCTTGGCCAACTCTGTAGACATGCTAAGTAAGCAGTCAGCTGTGTCTGACAGGAAGTAGTGCCCAGCCTGGTAATGCACGACCTTGAGTTGTTTTCTAGTCTTTGCTTTTTGGCGAGTTTTACTTGTCGCTGTCACATTTCGGAGTGTATCTCCCAGTGAAGACCGGCACCACATCATTCCCTCAAGTTCTGTTTCTAGAGAACCTCAGGTCAGGCAGACACCGTGGTGATAGTTCACCCCTCTCAGAGATGGATGTCTGCACAACACAATCGGCCATGCCTCGCTGGCTTCCTGATCTTATCTACAGCCAGTCTACAGTGCTCCCCCAAAGCTCCCTGCAGTGCGTGTCACTTGCCGACACATCTGCACTATCTGTCATTCCTGGTGGCTTCTGGTCCTCCGGCTTTCCACCTTGAGGTTCACCTGTTTTTGCAGGTTTGGGCGAGATATCCTCTCTACTCGAGATAATTCATCTGCCTGGGTTTGCCTGGCTAATTTTTGTTTTATTTGACACTGAGATACCACGTGGTTGTCCTTCTCAATATCCTGAAACATCTTAACGCCTTGTTTGCAGAACCTACTGTAGCGCCTGAGTACAGTTGGTGCTCTGGTAAGTACTAATTACAGATACATGGACGTGCAGAGGCCGTAGGTGCACCTAGGGAGGTGACGCCAGAACTCGTGCACAATGCGCTCACTCTGCTACTTGTACGTGTCTCCACAGACAGTAGTCTGCTTTCTTACTGACATTCATGCACTGATTTTCTTTTCTACTTTTTGGTATCATGCTGGAAAAGTCAAACTGCCTGTACCAAACCCAACTCATCCATTAGTTAGTCAACGAGTCAACAGACAATGAATTGATCCAAATAGAAAACACTGGAGCCTTATTGGGTTACTTTGCCTTGCTTCACAAATGAGGAAGCTAGGCTCAGAAAAATTAAGTATGGCAAGAGCTTCAACCAGATTTCCATACTTCATATCAGAATTCGATTTTCATTGCACTCAAATAAAACTATGCACGTTTGAATTAGTGAGCCACTTGAAAAGAATAGGAGTTATCTTTATTAAATGACATTTTCTCCTAAGGGCTGGAGAGGAGAAACTTTAGATCTAAGCTTTTTTTTTTTTCCTTTTTTGCTCTTCCTTCTGCTGTTCCTGAGCCACCGAGCAATATTATTTGACATGAGATAAACCTCTCTTGCGATTGGCATCCCGGTGCATGGGAACCAGTCTCCTGGAATACAGGAAGCAAATGTTGGAACGATTACATTTCACTTAAGAACAGGGCAGAGGTAGAGTTTTACTAACGGTTCACATGCACATTTACACAGGTGGCCCGTACCCCAGGCCTGTCACACGTGGCCCCCAAGTATTTCAAGGGAAGAGCAAGCTGGAGTAGCAGAGCACCTAGGATTATGCAGGAGTACCTTGTGTGGCCACGTGTGTTTCCTCGTCACAGTTCATATTTGGCCCTTTTAAGTGGATTTATGGATTACATAATCTAGTTTTAACTAAAGGAATCCTCACAAAAATGGACAATTGGCTTTAAAAGATCCCAGGGAAGTAACTGTGGGTTTGAGACAAAGCTACTGAGCATGTGCAAGGGAGCAGCCATGCCGAGGAGTCTGCCAGGCCAACACTTCCACTCCTACGGGAGCTGAGGGCCAGCCACAGGGCGACTCACAAGCCACTGGCGGGATCATCAGACCTAGCAAGAACTGAGCCCAGAGGATACAAAATAGGTAACAAGAAACACGTACTTGCCTCTTTAACAATAAAATTCTTAGTGTATATCACACCTAACGTACTGGCTAGTGATGTTTTGAAACCATCACGATTAGCAAGACATTTAACAAATGAAGCCTTCTTTATAGAAAGACAATCTTCAATAGATTTTCTTTAGGGGAGGAGACTTTCCAAAACACAGTTTTACATAATGTTTTACCATGATCAGCAACGAATTTTATGATGCTGTCGGGATTTCTTAACATATGAGCGCTAATTTACATTACTATAACAAGCATGGAGTGTTGTAAAATTTTATATATTAACACCACACATACGTCTTTGGAATGCTTGCATTTTCAAAGAATTCAACATACAACTGTGAAGAGTTTTCAAGTCATGACTCTGTAAAAGTTCTGCACCATCTTTGACACTACAACGTGAGAAATTCTGTCACTGCCTTTCTGTTGTCACAGTCGCCCCTAATCTATCGTGGGGTAACTGCAAACTTATTCCAGTCCTTCATTAACAGGAAGATAAAATATTTAATCTACATATGGTAGTTCCTGGAAGCCATTTAGGAAAATTTACTCATTTAAAAAATGTTGGAAAGAGTATAAATCATGTGAGGAAACTTTAGAAGAAAAAAATAGTAACTCGTAAAAAAAGGGACTAAAATGAGTTTGGGTTAGACTGAGTTCATAAAAAAACCAAGGTAAAAGCCAATAACACTCTTGGTTTTCTTATTTTAATATTGTCTGCCTTTTCAAAGAACGATTTCATTTAATCCTCATTAAAAATGGCAAAATAAGACTATTTTTATAAGCAAAATTTTCTTTAGTTTGGAATTTTCTGACTTGCTGTCTTTGTGCTTTTAAGTTAATAATGCAGGATTGTTAGTGATCTTATTTATGTGGACAGTGAAAAACGTGTTGTAGTGCCACAAATAAGAAATATTCCTCATCCTAGTCTACAGTGTCAAGTGCTCAAACTCACTGACTCTCAGACTAAAAAAAAAAAAAAAAGTTTGGTAAAGATTCAAAGCCAAAGGTTCTGTTCTTCATTTGTCACAGTGAACCTGAGTCCACAGATTTACACACCTCTATATCCTACATTTACACATCTGTATATCCTGTATTTACACACCCATATATCCTAGGTTTTCTTCTCTTGGCCTTAGGTAGAATCATAGAATTATTTTATGGCTGTAGGACAGAAAAGCATTTTTTTTCTTCACCCAGACCTTGCCAATTTGGAGCTTTTCTTACCGTATATCATTAAATAATTTTTTTGTTGCATCTGTGACACTTTATGTGCTGGGCAGCACCAATGCAGAGGCCCCGATAACAACACAACAAACAGCCTGTAGCAATTTACCAATCTTAAATATATGGACTTCAAATCAATGCCACTTTACAGATAAACAAGCATTTTTCACACTAATAAACAATGCTATAAATCTTGCTCTACTGGATTGCAAATAACTTCAACTAAATAAAATTGCATGACACAGGATTTACTTATTCTGCATGTTCATAAAAACAACTTGTTCTCTGACAGCACTCATTCTTGGCAATTTACCACAGCTGTCAGCAGCCAATTTGCTCAGATTACTGCTCTGCATAAAAGTGTAACAACCATGAGGATTTATTAGCTGATTATCATAAAGGTGGCAGTCCATCTTGCCTGCCAAAATGCAGGTGATCAGAAAGTTAAATAATTACATACCGATTAACATTTTTTCACCTTCACTTTAAGTTTGTAGTTCAGCAACAGGTAAGACTGGTTGTTGAAACTGGCAGGACAGTGTACATCACCTAAATTGGTTTACTAAGTACGTGGTGTTTTACTGAGCACTTAATGGCTTCAGGGAGCATGCTGGTACAAGACTGTGGTGAAGTGAGAGTAGATTTTAGAATTGGGAGGAATGAATTTAAGTCTTAGACCCATCACTCCAGCCGTGCAATAGCTAAGCAACTTCTTAACAAATGTTGGCCTTAGTGTTTGCGCTTGAAAAATGATACAATACGAATTACTGTTGCTATTCTTTCATGTTGAGCTAACTCATACAGCTACATCTTACAAGTTATAAAGTATTATTATTATTACTGTGTCCTTCCATTCATGGTAATTTTTTGTATGTGTGTGTGTGTGTGTGTGTGCATGTGTGTGTAAAATTTAACAACCAAATGGTGTTAACTTTTAGGCATCACAAAGATGAAAAGTTATGAATGCAATAGTTATAAAAGGAATGTACCATAACATAAAAAGGCCAAAAGTTAATATCATACTGAAGAAAAACTGAAAACTTTCTCTCTAATATCTGCAATAAGATAAGAGTGTCTTTCAACACTTACTCAGGATAATACTGAGAGTCCTAGCAGAGCACCCAAGCAAAAGCAACAAATAGAATATTTCTTGTAGACGTGAGAATTGAACAGTGGTTTACGGAAGATGGGGAGACTAAGAAGTGGGAAGGAAGGGAAAAATTGATCAACAGATTCCGAGTCATAGTCAGACAGGGGCACGAAGTTCGGGTGCCTGCAGCATGGTAGGTGATGGAGATAACAGTCATGCACCACTTATTTTTTTAAATGATGCAAGAGAGGATCTTGAATGCTTCATCACATGAAATGATAAGGTTTTAGGAAATATTTTACCTTAAATGCTTTCCAATACATACATGGAAACATCCCATGGTAACTTTTAAACAGGTAGTATTTTTAGGTTTCAATTAAAAAATGTTATGATAAAAGCATCTTCGTAAATGTACAAGGTACTCTCATCCTAGTAGAACAATTTAGTATTTTAAAGTATAGATATTCCTTAGACACCTTGATATTTTAACTTCTCTTTTGCATCCTGTTTACAGATCGTTATGTAAGTCTCCTGAAAGTTTGTATCTTTCACTAGGTCATGTTGTTGTTTTAAAAAATATTGTTAACTTTTTTAAATTTTGGTGTAAAACGTTCACATACCATAAAATTTTACATTTCTGTAAGTTCATGAATTCTAAATTCTGTAACACATTAGGACCATGGGGGTTGGGGAATTAGTGAGTGTGTGGGTCCACCCCCTTTTTCAGGAGTGTTCACTCTTTTCCCATCTGACCTCTACCTCTCTTTCTACCCTGCCTTTCATGTTTAATTGCTGTTTCAGAATTAAATATGTCAGTATCAAATACTGAGGGCTCTCACGGAG
Organism: Ctenodactylus gundi; assembly: GCA_004027205.1. Taxonomy (NCBI): domain Eukaryota; kingdom Metazoa; phylum Chordata; class Mammalia; order Rodentia; family Ctenodactylidae; genus Ctenodactylus; species Ctenodactylus gundi. The sequence goes on from PVKB01002092.1 coordinate 183,520, forward strand.
CCTGCATTCTGGTGGGGAAAACAAAAGTTGAGGTAAGAAGGGAGATGCACACCTTCTGAGGAGATTACCAAAGCAAAGCAAAGCAAAGCAAAGGAAGGTGGGGTTGTTTTTAAACAGCCCCAGTACGGATGCTTCCCAGATGTGACCCTTGTTCACAGACCTAAAGAGGGTGAAAGATGAGGCAGGCAGGGACCCAAGTAAGGAGTGTATCAGCCAGAGGGAGGGATCCAGAGGAGGGAGAGCACCAGGTGTACCTGAGGAACAGCAGAGCCCAGGGGGCTTGGTACTGCGTGGAGGGCGGGAGCTGCAGAAGGCAGAAGGAGGAGCAGGACCACGGCCTGCAGAGCATCGCGGGCCTCTGTGGTGACCTTGGTTTTGCCCAGAGTACAGTGAGAAACCAATAAAAGGTTTTAAACAGAAGAGCTGAATTTTTTTAATTTGTGCTTTTATTATTATTATTATTATTATTATTATTATTATTATTATTATTATTTGAGACAGGGTCTCGCTCTATTGCCCAGAGCTGGTCCTGAACTCACTATGGAGGCCAGGCTGGCCTTGGACTCACAGTGATCCTCCTGCTCATGTGCTTTAAAATATTACTCTGGCTGCTATGATTTAGGTCTCTAAAACGTCCCCCAGAAGTCTGGTGCTTAGAAGTGGGACTTTTTGAGAGGTGACTGGATCTTCAAGCACTGTACTCATCAGTGGATCAATTCATTGATGACTTTATGGCTATGTTGGGGCCTGGCCAGATGAGGAAGGTCATTGGGGGTGGGACCTGAATTATTCCTCTCTTCTCTCTCTCTGCTTACTGGTCATCATGACATGAGCAATTCTCCTTTGTTGGGTTCTCCCCTTCCTCCCTTGGAGTCAGCCAACCTGCAGAAACCGTGAGTCTCAATAAATCTCTCCTCCTTTGCGTTGTGGACATTGGGTATTTTTTCCTAGCCATAGAAAGCTGCTGAATACAGCTGGCTACTGTACTAGAAGTAGACTTAGTAGGAGGGAAAAGATGAAGAAAGAATGGGAGGCTGTGGCTACTGTCCACATGGAAGTCAATGTTGGTTTTAACCAGAATGATAATAAGCCAGGTGGTAGAAGGTAGTTGATGGAGTTTAGATTTGAGTGTCCTCCAAAGGTCGTGTGAGAGGCTTGGCTCCCAGCTGGTGTGATTAGAAGGTAATGGAACCTTCTCAAAGTGAGGCCTCATGGAAGGTCTTTCAGTCACTGGGGATTGTGCCCTTGAAGGGGATAGTGGGTCCTGGGACCTTTCTCACTCTCTTTTATTTCCTGGCTATGAGGCGAGCAGTTTTGTTCTTTTATATTCTATTTCCACAAAGTGCTACCTCCCCACAGGCCCGAAGTAACAAGGCTAATGGATCACGGCCATGGGCCTCCAAAACTGTGAGCCAAATCCCTGTTTTTCTTTAAAAGTTCATTATTATAGGTATTTGTTATAATGTCAGTAATGAACAGCTGTGAACTCCAAGTATGTTTTGAAAGATAAATTAGTACATGGCTGACAGGTTTTATAAGACAGAAAGAGAAATGTTAAAATTGCTCTAATGCCTTTGGTGTTAGTAACAGAGAAAAAAACTCAAAATAAGAGCAGAATTGAAGAGTTGGAAGTCAGAAGTTCGCTTTGGGCCTGCTAAATTAGAGGAATCTAGTAGACATTCAAGTAGCAAGATCAAGGTGTTAGATACAGGAATCTGGAACTGAGAAAGGAGTCTCAGACCTAGACGATTGGGTATTGTCTGCATATAGCTGGTGTAGAAAGCATAAGAATGGGGAAAGTCACCTCCCGAGCAAGCTTAAGACAGAGAAGGTGCAAGGAGGGACATGTAACAAAAATATTCAGAAGATACCAGGTAGGAGCACCAAGGAGGTGCGAAGAAAACAAGGAACAAGGAAGCCGTGATGTCCCAGAGGCCACCAGGACAACAACGTATTCCAAGGCGAGGGAGCTGTCAGCCTAGCCCAGAACTGCTGCTGGGCCAGGTAAGATGAAGGGTGAAAACCGGTGATTGGATTAAATTTGGCTTGGCTTGCCGTGACACTGACAGGAGAAGTTTGGCAGTTTTTTGAGGGCAGAAGTCCAACTTCATGGGTCCAAGTAAGAACAGATAAAATAGCGTCGATTGGTCAGATACTTTTGTTTCCGTGCTCCAGATTTGAAAGTGGCTCTTTATAGCCAATCTTGTTATTATTATAAACAAGTCAACTCATTTATTGAGTTTGCATTTACAAAACATACCTGCTAGAAAATAGCCTATGTGTGGCCCAGAGTGGAAAATGCAACACCCAATAACAAACTAGACCCAGAGCAAATTAAGTGGGTCTATAGATAATCTAATGCGCTTAAGTATTCTCAAATTTGAGACCAAGTTTAGATTGTTCCCTTTCAGAACATTTATTGGTCATAGGAGGAATAGTATGGACAACTTTCAATCACTCACTGGCCACCACACAATTCCCACAAGAGTCTCTAAGTTGCAAGATAATACAGACTTAGACTGCTACAATGACAGCTTGATGAAGAAGAGAGCTAATCATGACTGTTATTCCTGTCACATTACCCTGAGAACTCAAACTCCATTGGAAGATAAGTCGATTCTTTTCTAAACTATTTTAGGAATTAAGACGTTGTAATAGAATCTGTATTATTTCCACGTCACCATAAAACCTACAAACAAACAAACAAACACAGCTGAGGTGTAGTAACACTTTTTTTTTTAGTGGCAGGATTGTTTATAAAGTACAGTCTAATGAACGTGCATTTAGATAACTCAGGTTTCTCGTGCTATCAGGATGTCAAACAGATCTGAAATGTTCCGCCATGGTCATTTCCTATTTCTGCAACAGGAGGCTTTGTTAAGTTGGCAGAGAGTACAGCTAGTTGTCCACATTGGATTACCTCACTAATACACTAATTCCTTCCTCTGTAACAACTAGTTTAATCTGATACTTAAGGGCAATTCTCGAGGCCATCTTGATTATAGCTGGGTACTTTGTTTCTGCTCTATAAAACTGCTGCTCTAATTGCTTTCTGAGGCAATTATGCTGGTTTATGCCAAAATGGATTATATTCCTGTTTTCTGAAATTCATGGAGGCATTCTCAGCTTTCTAAAGTATCTAGAGTAATTCCATAACCTTCTATCCAGCCATTTGTTATGTTTTCCCCAAAATGCACCACTCTGGGAGCCTGAGGCTGGAAGATAACAAGTTTGAGCACAGCAATGACAACTTAGCAAGACTCTGTCTCAAAAAAAAAAATTAATAAAAATTCTCTTCAGATGAAGTTCAGTGCAAAGGCCCTGGGCTTAAATCCTCACACCACAGAAACAATTGCCTAAATGTGGATTAAATCTTTAGATATAAAGAGAAGTGGACAAACAGGTCCAGCTTTTTGCAAATCATTTTTGCCCTTGAAGTCACAATATTATAAAATGAGAAAAAAAGGCCAGTACTTAATGGAATAACAAATTTTCATAATTCCCAATTTTTGAAATTCTTTATAAAAAAGTACAGTAAAGGTATTTGTCACTATGAAAAGAAAAAAAAGAATTCATGTAACATGTAACCAGAAGTAGAAGTCAGTCTATTCATATTTTGTTATTTATTCTGCTAATATAAGAAAGTTTATATTTAAAGAATCAGATTGAGATAGCAAGCTCAATATGATAGTCATTTTATAATCAAATATAATTAATGCTGTTAAAAGTATAAAAATGAATCAATTATTCAAGGACTATCTAGATTCTACCATCTTAAAAGAACTTATAGCCTACTGGGGAAGAACTAGAAATATATTAATTCTAGTGAAATGTATTTAAACATTAATAGAGGCACTACCTTAGGTAATGATATATCCCACAGAAACAGGACAGAATTTTCAGAAAAATCTGAAAATAGTATTTTACCAAAAGAAAAAATGTACATCAAAGACCTTTGCTTTGTTCTAAAAAAGAATTGCAACATAGTATTAAGTTACAGCAGTGCTTTCCTAATTTCATTTTATAAGTAAAATGGTACAGATCAACAAATCAAATAGCAATCAATGCTGGTGAGGTTGTGGGGAGAAAGGAACCCTCCCGTACTGCTGGTGGGAATGTAAATTCGTTCGACCACTCTGGAAAGCAGTATGGAGAGCTCTCAAAAGACTAGAAATAAATATCCCCTTTGATCCGGCGACACCCTCCTGGGAATATATCCAAAAGAGGCCAAAACAACATACAACAGAGATATATGTATACCCATGTTCATAGCAGCACAACTAACAATAGCTAGAATATGGAAGCCACCAAAATACCCATCAATAGACCAGTGGATACACAAACTGTGGTACTTATACACAA